>JAUPMG010059244.1:0-13588 GCA_031762675.1 Pachysandra terminalis | reverse complement strand
GAAATAGTCATTCGAAATGACTATCTCAGAATCATTTCTCTAAGATAATTAGTATTTCGAATTATCTTTTAAAAGCACTGAATTCCTATTTCGAAATCATCCTTCGAAATAATCACTCTAAATAGATACTGACACTTCAAAGTCATAATGTCGTGAATTGTATTTTGTTAAGAAAATATTCTTCGACTTTCAATCATTCTTCGAAGACTAATCTTGAAGTAGTTTATTCAAAATAAGGAGAAATAAATGTTAACTTTCAGGAATGGAGGGCCAGAGAGATAAGTCCTATTAAGATCCTCGAAGATCTTGTAGCATTAAAGAACTTGAATCAATATAGAACAGTAACATATCACTATTTTTATAACGTTATGTTCATTAACTTAACCGAACGTTGTGAAAGCATTTATTGAAATGTTACATATTGAATTAGATGTTTTGGATATTGAATATTCAAATCAAAACGCTTGTTCAGTCAAACGTTTTCAATCTGTTAATGAAACGTTGCAAACGATTAGAGAATGAATCTGAGGCTATAAAAGGAGGTTGAGGCATAAAAAAAGTAGATCTCTGAACATTTGACATTTTCTGAGAATTGCAGAGCATTTGTAATAGGAATCCCCTTTTCCGAAATCAAGAAGTTATGTATTGTCTTTCTGTACGTTCCTGACTGATCTTACCTATTTCTCCCTTTGTTTAAACTTCAAACAAAAGGAAACCTTTCGTTGGAATGGTCTTTCTTTGATTTAGGCCAGCGAAAGCAAATATTTGAATCTTTTGATTGCTCAAGCCTCCATAGTAAATTGACATTTAGTCATTTACCGGTTTGTGCATTACCATCACTATCTTATGATGCGAGTTTTATGGATGCCAATATACGACTTTTATAAACGTATTAGATTTACCTCAGCGTATTCATCCTCCTATACATTTGATATTTCAGCATCAAGTAGTCATTAGAACTTTTATCCCTTTATAGCTTATGAGACTGTGTTCCCCCACCGCGATTCATATCTTTCATATGATTCTCATTTAATAAACCACTATGGAAGTCTATTTCCAGCAATCTGTTTATGATAGGTATACGGGTTTTGGTAATTTTATCGATTGGGCAGTTGGCTTGACACTATTCCAAAGATGTAATCGGAAGAGAAGTTGAAGATTTTAAGGCGTGAGGGGATATCCTTAGATTCTTCCTAGGGAAATTTTGAGTTTTTATGGCAGCTATAGGAAATAGCCTCCAGCAATTCGAGGTATGGGTGGGGATATATCCTCGGGAAATCTTAAAAGTTTTGGTTTGAGGAGGATGCTTGAGGATGGACTACTCTTTGGATGGTTGTATCTTCCAATAGTTATTAATGAAAGTATCCAGATCAAAAAAATAGTTGATATCCATGAAGGGAAAGAACCAGAGCTTTTACTGAAAGAAATCTTACTAAAAAATCATCTGGAGAGTGAGAGTGATATTGGACAATAAGTTGCTCTTCAGCTATAATAAAATGAATAAAAAAGAATAAAGGAAAGAGAAGCATAATCTAACAAAAGTTCGTTGTCAGGAAATAATAAATAAAAGAAGAAAAATAATAGATAAAAGAGAAGAGAAGGATAATCTAACAGAATCCCACTGTGAGGACCTTGAACAGATCAGAATCTCACCAATTTGAAGCAATGGTTGGTAAATGAATTTCATCAATACCAGAGATAAGAATGATGGCCTAGGAATCACACCAAGAGGTTTGACTCCTTCCAATCTCTGGAACCTAGAATTTCCAATCACTGGAGAAATAAAAGGAACCACACCTCAAGAACACATAATGTGCAAAATTCTATTCAATATTTTCGTTGTCTTTTTTACACCAATAATAAAGTCTTTATATAAACTTATTCTTAAACCCTAATTACATAAAAAGTCTTAATCTAATACATATTCTTAAAGAGACCTACAACAACCAAAATACATCAAAATAATTTTTAAAACAAGAAATATTATTCAACTAAAATTTTCACACGAATTTCCTAAATAATCTTAATTTTAACTGCTTTTCTAGTCAAACTAAAAAATAATAACGAAATCCTAACCTAAAAAGGACCAAAATAATTGGATTTGCTAGAGAATCCATGGGTATGATCTAATTAATAAGTGTGGGCCTAAACATGCAAGTAAAGGCCTACTGAAGTGGTGGACATCAAAGAGGTTAGAGAAAAATGTTACCCTTGTTAGCCCTAGCCCTTCAATTCAAAGAGGCAAAAAATGAGAAAAGGAAAGGGTGATCCTATATTATTAAATTCAGGTCGACTCATAAAATTGTGCTATGAGCTTACTGTTGAGTTTAATGCCAACCCTAATTTGGTGGTTGTAAACATAGTACACTGTATTAGGTTTTAACTTACAAATGTGGAACCTTTATCCTCCCCAAAGTGTAGAAAATGCACATAAAATACATGCATATGTTATATTTTGATATTATTGAGTTGAACCTGGTCAACTGGTTGGTTGGACCAGTTAATTCTTGCTACCTGTTCAGTCTCTGGTCCAGTTCTTACAACATTTTTATTTT
Source organism: Pachysandra terminalis (assembly GCA_031762675.1). NCBI lineage: Eukaryota > Viridiplantae > Streptophyta > Magnoliopsida > Buxales > Buxaceae > Pachysandra > Pachysandra terminalis. Next base: position 11,033 of record JAUPMG010059244.1, on the reverse strand, counting down.
GATTTTGACATATTGGTATAGCCGATCGGTATTTGTTGATCCCAAATAGTCGTGGCAAGGTATTTTGTCTATTGATTGATTGCTTTGGTTGGATATAGATGCAAATTTTCCTTCAGGGGAGTTGAGAATTCTACCCACAAAGTTCTTTGTAGAAAGCTGAACTGAATGAACCCATTTTGAGATGTATTGTCTTAGTTAATGTCAGTGTCTACATTGAAGGTATTAGTAATCTGATTCTGAGTTTGAAATGGATGTGCAATTAGTGATTGCTTGATAGTGTATTATTCTTACCAACTTTGGTCAAATGGTAAGAAAAAATTGGGATATTTACAGTAGATGATTTATTTATTTTTTGCAGGAATTACCTTTGTGCTTTTGATACTACTATTAGGGTTGGCTGTGTTTGATCAAGAGAAAAATATTGGTTGTAATGAGAGTGATGTGGAAAGGATTGTCTCATCTATTTTTTTTTTTATTTTTTTATTTGTTGAATGAAGAAGTTGGAAAATATGGGATGGAAAGGAATAACCTTTCTTTCATTGCTTTGTAACCATCATCTTTTTTTCCTTTTTCTCAAGCACATGGATCAAGGAAACATTTAGATGAAAAGTCTGAAAATTCCACCATTGATGTCTCATCACCCATAAACTCAAGAAGCTCTCAAAACCATGCTTGATAGGTTAAGTGGCTAAATTTCAGTGGGTATTAGTAAAATTTGATTCCGTATATCCCTTTCTTTCCTTTACTATGTGTCCTTTCTCCTTTTCTCATTTGTGGTTTTCTGCCTTTTAGAATCTCCCTCCCATGAAGTGATCTTTCATTTCTTTCATTTCTTTATTCTTTCAACTTTTATATTTTGTCCTTTCCATTAACCATGAATCCTGAAAGAATTGTTCCTAAACCTACTTTAAAAAAAGAAAAAGAAACTATTAAATTAGTATTATGCAACTCTGTTCACATAGATGATCCTGTTGTTACTTTATGAGTACAAGAAGCTAATCAAAATCTGCTTAAATGCCAGATCAAAAAAGCAAATCCTTTCTGGGTTTCATCTGTTGAGCATCCCAGCCCAACCCCTTATGTTGGGGATATCCTTAGCTTGTGTGGCTTGCCTTTCAATTGTTTGTATATCCTTCATAAGATCCTTGCTATCAGCTAGACAACTAAGAATGTAAAACTCAGTTTTTGAGTAGGTTATATCCTAATCAGTTTGGCAAGTAATAAGCCGGTTCTAAAAAAATCAAGAAAAATTGCCTGAATTGTCAAAAAAAACTATAATTTTCCAGTCGGAATTGTCTTCAAATCATGGTTTTGGTGATTAGGAAATTTAAGATGAGTTTATGGAGTGTGAAAGACGAAAGAAAGATGAGTTTATGGAGTGATTGTCTTTGATTAGTTGGTTGGCGTAGAGCAAAAGCTATTGTGTGGTGGTGGGGAACGAGCTTTGGGGACAAATACAAAGTTAGGTTGCACATCGATTCATAATATAATATAAGAAAGAGAGTGAGGAGAGAGGTTTGAAAGGGTTTCTCCTTTATTTGGAGGATCACACACCACCACATGATTCAAATCGACGAGTTCTTCTTGTCAAAGGTTTCAAGGATCGGATCGATCTGGTCTGTATTGGGATCGGCTAGGACTAGTTCGATCTCAGGCCACGATACAACTATTGTATCGTGAGGTTTTGGATCAGACCGGTAACCAATATCAATACGAACTGGCCGGTACAATCGATATTGGTACGGATCGGCCGATACAATCGATCCAATGATCGGTACAACTGGTCCAATTGATTGATATTTTTTTTTCAAATTTATAAATTGAACTGTCTAGACCGATATCACCTGACTGGTCGATCCAAAAAAATCTATTTAAAAAAAATTTGCGATCCATTTTCTATACTGATATCACCTGTCCAAACTAGGATTGGTTGAGACCGGTCCGATCCTCGATCTCAAGACTTTAAACCTTGGTTCTTGTGCTTGGTTAGGAAAGGACTCTAGTACACCCAGAAGTAGGTTGTCTGGGTGCTTCTCTTCAAGACGAGTGGGTCCCACCGAGGAAGTGACGTGTCGGCGAAGTTTTTTGTCATTGGCCTTTAATCTATAAACGAACGGTCAAAAAGCTCACTCATTTAACACCCATTTGATGTCGTAGTTTAAAAGGAAAATCCCTAATTATATCAGATCATTACCCCCACCCAAATCCCCACCAAAAGCAGTTTAACTTTTCCCCATCACATGTAAAGCCTTTCTTTCTCTACTAACTAAAGCTCTTAACACAAACTGTATTATTATAAAGCTTCTTCTCTACTTAATGACGAAAATGCCCCCATACTACTCCTGTCGGATCCCTCGTAACGTTGTTGATTTCGGTTGTTTTGTCTTTCTACTTCAATTTATTTATCATATGAGATCTCTACCGTCCATGTTTCTGAGTCAAATCAATCGAATGGATCATATGATGGCACGTCGTTATGAAAGGTTTCAATAATATATTTCTACCATTTTTGCCCCCTCTTTCATGGTCATCGAGAGTCGGACTTATATTTTGAGAGGTCTACCTACGCTCCAAATGACCGATCTACCCTCAAGCGCTGTATCCGATGAGTTAGTGTTTTTCCTTTTACTATGGTGATGTTGATTGGCTATAAATTCTCAGTGCCAATCATAGGGTACCACGTGTACAAGTAGCAAATGTATTAAGAGATGTAGGGGCCATCTTAATACATTTCCTACGATGAAATGGACGTATGTGATCTCTCATCAAGGGGCCCACTTCGACCTTCTATTTTAACCCCATGTGAATAGCATGTATGGTACTGTGAAACATTATTGACTCGTTGACTACTTCCATTAACACCTTATTAATCGTTAAATTACAGAAAGAATATTTTTTTTTTTGATAAACGGGACACCATCATCTCCTGATCAATGTGCATCTGAAATCCCTAAATTGTCCTTCATCACATAAAACATGAAGTTTACAATTTTTTTTATGGGGGGTATTATTGTCATCAACCATAAATACGTTACGTTACTTCCATACAACGCATCTCTGATCTGACGCACCATCAAAGCACACCCAAAACGTAAACGTATCCTTCCATCTCTATATAATACAACAACTCTCTCTCTCTCTCAACGATTTTTTTTAGTTTTCTCTTCAACCCCATCATCGGCGATTCAAGATGTCGGAGAAGAAGGTCGACGGAGCCCACCACAAAAAGAGAAGGAAGCTTCACCGGCTATTATTTGCCGGGTTTCTCATGTTCATAATACTCGTCCTCCTCGCCATCCTCATCGTCTGGTTAGTTCTCCGGCCAACCAAGCCTCGTTTCACACTACAAGACGTCACAGTCTACGCTCTCAACGTCTCCTCTCCAAACTACCTCACATCTAACTTCCAAGTCACGGTTTCATCAAGGAATCCCAACAACAAGATCGGGGTCTACTACCACGAAATGCATATATACGCGACGTACCTGAACCAGCAGGTCACGGTTTCCACTTCCTTGCCTACGACGTACCAGGGTCATAAGGACATTAACATATGGTCACCGTACATTTACGGCCAGTCCGTACCGGTGGCTCCCTACCTCGCCGTTGCACTGTATCAGGATCAGCAAGCTGGGGTGCTCTTGATCGACGTCAAGATTGATGGACGGATTAAATGGAAGGTGGGGACTTGGATGTCCGGTAAGTATCATCTCCACGTCACCTGTCCGGCGTATATCACGTTCGGTAGTCGGAACACCGGTTTGCCTGTCGGGGCTAACGCCATGAAGTATCGGCTCTTGCAGGAGTGTAACGTCGACGTATAACAAGTAAACGCCGTACTGTTTTTATCTCTCTAGACATCGTCAGTTTTTTTTTTTTTTTTGAGTCTTTTTTTCCTTTTCCTTAATTGTGCTTCTTTGGTTTCTTTCTCTCTCTAGAGATAAGTGGAAATTTAAGTTTAAATTGTAAATTTTGATATAAAATAAAGGAAGAGAAGTTGTTTTATTATTAAATTTGTAATGGGAAATTGTTGACATAAAGGCCCCTCAGAAGTGGGCTTTTGACAATATTGTTGAGATTGTGATTTGAAGGAAGTTGGTGAATAGGCAATAACACCCTTGCTGGGTGGGTATTTTCCTTTTGGGAGAAGGGCTTTCTGGTCATTTCTTATAAGATAACTATTGAAAGTGGTGGGAGGATTCATGGTATAGTAAAATATAGGTTAGGGTGGGTTGAAAGTTTGAGAGACATAATAGGGCTTATTTGGCCCACTTTGTAAAAAAGAAAAAAAAATTGTTTTTGTTTTTCATTAATTTTTGTATGGCTAATCACCTACTTCTGCTTACTTGGTGATAGTAGCATTGAATTATTGGAGTGCTTAGGTGTGTTAGGGTTGAGTCATCTCTTTCATTTTCTTTGGTAATGGTTCCTTTTCACATGATAATATGTTCAACAAACTTATTGTGACAGAAAAAGATGTTTATGTTTTCTAGGATTAATTATTATTATTATTTTTTATTTTTATTATTTTTTTTTAGTGATATAGAACCCCGACCCCACTCAGTGGGGATAGGGTAAACCCCGGATACATGACCCCAACCTACAAGGACTATATATTAGATAAGCCTAGGGATTCGAATTTGAGACCTCCAGTTCTTGAATTAAGATATTATTAATCCATCCTATCGCATTTTATTTTATTGTATAAAAGTATCATTTTAATCAAATCAAAACTTTCAGAAATTAAATAAGATAAAGTTCTTATAGAGAATTAATTTTTTTTAATTTTCTCCATTGGACCTTAATTAATGTCAAATCATGTTTTTAATATTCAATCAAATTGAAAAAAAGCCAACAGAATAGATAGCATGATGGTTCCTCTAGAGAAAGTGAAAGCCGCTAATGGTTCCATCAACTCGAATGGATGTGATCATCATGTTCCTAAACGACAGATTTGTGATTATATTAAGCTGAAGCATGAGTTCAATTGAGATTTAGGCTACGTTTGGCTCGGCACTCATTAGATAAGTGACTCAATAGGAGCACTTATTCACAGTAACAATAATTGCTTACTTGAAGTGAATAGCGTTTGGTGAATACATTTATTTGAGGGCATATAAAAATTCAGGGATAAATTAGATATTATAAAAATATTATTAAAGTTTGAAAATAGCTTTTCATACGTGTGGTTAGAGAAGAGTAGCCTTCCTCTAGCGCTCATATGTAAGCACTTACCCATTAGACTTTAATAAGCTATAAGCTCAAATAAGCACTTATATAAACCGAGTTTGTGAGTGACAAGAACTTAACTAGGTTTATAAAGAGCTTTTGATAATTAACTTTTCGAACCAAGAAGCATGACTTTGGAGATATATTTGTAGGGAAGGGCATTTAGGGTTTGCATATTGGGTCAAGCTCCCCTCATGTGGAGGGAGTTGTCATGTATTTTAGGGTTCATGCAACTCACCAAATATATGTACCTTTACCTGATTTGGTAAAGAAAGAGATAAACAGATATGAAGAATACAAATTGAGCACACACAAATAACGATTTATGTGATTCGATAAAATAGTGCCTCTAATTCAGTCGGTTTGGTTCGGTTTAGTGGTTAGACCTAAACCAAACCGAATTACATTACATTAAACCGAAAACCGAACCGAACTATAATAGATAAAACTGAAAACCAAACCAAACTGACATAAAAACCAAAAAAATTGGGTTTTTCTGTTCGGTTTGACAAATATAATATTATTTTCTATACAAAACACACACACACATATATATATCATCTACTTCGATTTAGTCGAAGCCTTAACCAAAAACCAAACTGAACTAATTCGGTTTTTTTATTCTAAACAATAACCAAACCAAACCAAACCAAACCACCGTTTTTTTGGTTTGGTTTATTCGGTTTTCGGTTTGAACCGAGCGTATTGACACCCCTAACACCAAGTTCTACTCTTCTTATGAGGTCAGTAAAAATGTTTCGTCACGAAAAATATAATAAAGACTTTGTAATTAGGGCTAAATAAAACAATAAGTGATATTATTATTTTACACTTCGATGGATGGATCATAAGTACTTTCTGAATGCCTCGGTCACATTAGTCTCCATATAACAACACATAACAAGAAAGAGAGAGCAACCACAATATATATGAAAAATACTTTGTAATTCGAATTAAATAAAATAGTAAGTGAAATTACTATTTTACCCTTTTATGAGCAACCACAATATATATGAAAAATACTTTGTAATTCGAATTAAATAAAATAGTAAGTGAAATTACTATTTTACCCTTTTATGGTGGCTAATGCTTCCGTAGCATCAGAGATTTCAACTTCAACTTCGAGATCGAGAGAGAGATCAGCACCAACTTCGTCTGAGAGGATGGCCCAATATAGTATTCTAGTTAAAGCTAGCAATCGGGCGGGTTCAGGTCGGGTTGACATAGGATATTAAGAGCTAAACCTTAAATCCGAATCCGCCCGTTTAATAATATTCTCAACCCGCATCTAACCTGCTCTAACCCGTCTGACTCGTCTTTTTTTTAAAAAAAATTAAAAAATAAATAAATTCTTCCTAATTTCTTACCTATCATTTTCCTATTTTTTTTTAATGTAAATTCCTCTAACATCATCCTATTTTTTTTTAATGTAAATTCCTCTAACATCAGTTATGAGAATTTTTTATGTGGAACTTGAAAAGGAAATTGAAAAAATTGCTGAAATAAAAAGTTTCTCATCAATTAAGAGAATTTTTTATGAACATCTTAGACTCTCGCTTGAATTAGACTTTGATACTGGTAAGCCAAAAATGATGTTGACTGATAACATGTTCAGATACACCAGCATCTAAGTACTGAATAAGAGGAATGCCAAGGAAACTAGACTGATTTGAAACTTTAGCTGCTAAAAAATCCTGAGCTATCTGGTGGAGAGCATCGGGAGTGAGGGAATGATAGCTGGAGTAGGAGTAGGAGTTGGAGCTGGAAAACTGAAATTAGAGGTAGTAGAAGTAGCATCGACCCGATCATCTCTATCAATGAACTTTGTTGTCGTATGAAAATGAGAGAGAAGAAAAAAGGGGGACCATAGAGACTCTTCAATCTTGAATTTTCAGATTTCTTCTCATTCGTATAAAAATGTGAAAGGCTAAAGAGAAAGGGCAAATGAAAGACTGAAAGAAAACCCGAACTTATCTTTGTTTATATATGAGTAATTGAGTATCAGTACAATAACTACAGTGTATAAACCTAGTTTTGTTTATAGTGATAATCTGATGGGTTAGGCGGGCTAATCATAATCAAACACGTTTATTCGCGGGTTTCAAATCCTCAACCCGAACCTGACACACGGGTTAAATCTTGAACCCAACCCGTTAAAATGCGAACAGATTCGGATGGGTTAGCGGGCCGGGTTAAAAATTGCCAGCTCTTCTAGTATTCAAGGCTATTCATTTTGGTCCCACACAATTTGATAAATGGTACACCAAACAGGCGCTCCTACGGAGGAATTGTGAACAAATCACTTGTGCCAGATATATAAAAATATATGATGTCCAAATCATCACACTAGCCTATTGCAATTGTTTTAATGCAAGTTTAACCCCAAGAATAATAGTATATATCATCATGGGACCTCATCCATGAGCTGTTATAGCCAATCATTCCCATTATCAAACTTATCTATTTATTTCCTCAATGATTTATCCATCCGCTGAGTTTATCAAAATTTGAACAGAAACATAGAGAGAATCTGAAGATCTTATTCCAATTGATGTCTTTTACAAAGAAACCAAATAGATGGAGACAACACAGCCCCACATTTATGTACTCTTCTTGAGTCTCTTTCCAAGTTTCAAATACCAACTTACAAGCTTCTTCCATGTTGAAATATAATAAACATAAGGTATATATATATATAAGGAAGTACTAGAAATAGCCGCCCTAGATCAACTCCACACAGACCAGTCTCCAGTCGAAGAGACGAAAGAGAATAGCCAATATAATGTGATAAATTAATGAAGGCCTTGTGGCTATTCATGTTTTAAGCTTATGGCCTAGGGTTTTAAGGACTGGGATCCTCTGTGATGTAAATCATATGGGGGCGGCCTGTGAAACAAAACCGAGGGTGGAATTGTAATTTCTCTCGTAAAGTGCATCAGCTGAGGGTGAAATTATAATTTTGCCTTTGGTTTTGTTTCACTCTACAGGCCGCCCCACAGGGTTTACATCACAGAAGATCCCGGTTCGGGTTTTAAGTCTTGGGATCTTGGATCGGACCGGTCTCAGCTGATCCTGATTCGGATCGGCGATACTGGCCGATCCAGTTCCTTTCCAACTTTTGGATCGTCCTTCAGAAAAACAAATCAGCCAGACCGGTCGTCGGAATGACAATACCGATTGACGGATCAGTTGTACCGGTTGGGACCAGTTGGTATCGGATCGGTCTAGGCCAATACCTGTTGAATCGTTCATTTTATAAATTAAAAAAAAACTTTGGATTGGTTGGATCTATTTGATCTGGTCCAAATCGGTCAGTCTGTATCGGTATTGATTAGACCAATCCGATACAAAGCCACTTAATACAATAGTTGTATTGTAGTACGGACCGGCCGATCCGGATCGGATCGGTCCGATCCTTGAAACCATGCTATGGCCTACTGGCTAATTAACCAGACTGGGCATAAGGGTATTAATACTTGAGAATTAAATGGGTCCCGAGTCAAGGAGCAACTGGTTTAAAGGACAGACTGGGCTTTTCTAGTCTGGTCTGGGTGTAATTTATTAGCCCATCAGGTTAGTGGACCAGTTTTGGTTCCTAAATCTGATGGATGATAGTTACTTGCTACCAGAGTTAGGCCTGTCAACGGATTCGGATCGGATCAGAGCATATCCAAATTTGATTTGATTATAAGTTGGATCGAATTGGATTATATTTTATCGAATTGTCGGATCATAAATCCCTTACTAAATCCGATTAATTTCAAATCGGATCGAATTTGAATAATTATCGAACTTTTTGGTAAACCTATTTAAAGGACAGATCGGGCTTTTCTAGTCTGGTCTAGGTGTATTTTATAAACCCATCAGATTAGTGGACCGGTTTTGGTTCCTAAATCTGATGGATGATAGTTACTTGCTACCAGAGTTAGGCCTGTCAACAGATTCGGATAGGATCACGGCATATCCAAATTTGATTTGATTAAAAGTTGTATCGAATTGGATCATATTTTATCGAATCGTCAGATCATAAATCCCTTACTAAATCCGATTAATTTTGAATCAGATCGGATTTGAATAATTATTAGATTTTTTTGGTAAACCTATTTTATAGTTATAAGAAATCAGATAAAAAGAAAAATAAGTTTATACACCTTTCATTTTTTTTTGAAAGTATCCTCCACTAACGACTTCTTTTTAATTGTATGTTTAATGCTTGTATTCACCCAATATTATATGAGCATAGATATGTATCTATGTAATATATATTTTATATATTTATATATGTACACAAATGAAATCAGATCGGACTCTTATCAAATCGAATCAACATATGTCCGAATTTGATCCAATTATAATCGGATTATATCTTAACATATGTCCGAACTTGATCCAATTATAATCGGATTATATCTTATCGGATCATCGGATCAGAAACCCCTTCCTAAATCTGCTGGTTCGGATTCAGATCAAACTCGGATCATGATCCGATCCATTGATAGCCCTAACCAGAGTGGGTTCAATCTGTACAGCTTGCAATTCAATGTTTTTCTTTAGATGCAAAAATGACTTAGAATAAGTAGTAGATGATTATGTGGAGTCGCGGGACAAGAAGTAGGTAGGTTAAAAGTCAAAATGTTTACCTTAACTTCGAATGACTATAACTCTGTACTTGTAATTCGAATTTTCTATCATAATATGTTCATGAATTTGTCTTGATGAATCTTCCGGTGTACGTTTGCAAAAAAAAATCTGTTTCAGGCTTCAAAACAATTTTGTTAAGGTTTTTATTTTTAGTAAGTTTCCTTTTAGCAAATTTTAAGATATTTTGAATCTGGGCTTCTTTTGGGAAGTAATTATTACTTGTTTTAAATTTAGTTGAATTTAACTCTTTTTCCTATTTTAAGTAGCTTTTCTTTTATTATTTATTTATGTTCTTTCTGAAAACTTTAGAATAGTGAAGGAACATTTGCATATATATATATATATATATATATATATATATATTATGTTAGGGATGTAAGAGGAAACTTTTTGGTTTTTTTTTTTAAATTAATATAAAATTCATTCTTTTCTTCTTTCTTATGGATTCAACGATTCTTTAGTAATTATACGATGTTCTTTTTGATTTGTGTTTCAAAAAGTTTCCTAAATTGGCTGAGTTAATTGCTAACCAAGTGGTTTAAATAGCTGGTAGTCGGATCTAAAGCAAAAACGAATCGGACCATGTACTATTATACACACAAATTCAAATCTGCAGAGAAATTTTTTATTGAATTAGATATTGTTCTATGTTGGTATGCTTGATTACTAAAGCAACACACAGTAGTATCCACACTCAATCAATCAAATCTCAATAATAGAATCAAATAGCAACATATCTCACAGGAGGAGGAGGAAGAGAGAGAGAGAGAGAGAGATTCTCTAGTGGAATTCATGTATGATGCAACTAGGGAACTAGGAGGAGGTGTCTTATAAATATAGAAGACTTAACTCTACTCCTACTTTGACTCAACCTCCTAAAACACGAGGGAGTCTTCCCCCATTAACACTGGTATGGATGCCCCATGTATTGGGGATCCGGGTTGGCCCATCTCATGTAAGCCAATCGGATCAATACATAACATATATTCAACATCTCCTACTCGTCCATAGTGGGTGTTGGATTTCATGTATCACGTGATTATATTGGCATTATTGACAAACAAGAATATGTTATAAAATTCGTCATTTAATAGAATTGTCATATTCTCCAAGGTTATGTTAATAGAATCATGAAGATATTCTCTTTCTATTTATTGATTGGAG
>JAUPMG010059233.1:0-13588 GCA_031762675.1 Pachysandra terminalis | reverse complement strand
GACCCTATTTAATCAAGTTCAAGTGATCAACAATAACATAGAACAAAGCCCCAATCATGCATATAGAATGAAAATTAAAATAAAAAGGTCAAAATGTCAAATAACTCCATAAATGATATCACAAATTCACAATCACAAGTACAACCCAATATGAAGTAGCCATTAGGCCTATCACAACCATTAAGAGTGCTTAGCTGGCTCAAAGTCATCTCTCTCGTCGTCCCCACTCCATGCCTTTGACCATACATGGACTTAACATAATGACAATACTGCTGCCAACTCATGGTATGATGAGACCAGTCCGTATACTCCCTGGCATATCTCTCATGCTTCTCTGGACTGGTATTCACCAACATCTTCATGGGTGGATACTGAGGATAGTAGGTGATGGTTACAGTGTCAGCCTACACGGGCATAGATGGTGGTAGATAGGGGCCATATGGATATACATTAGGATCATATCCTGATGGTTATGGTGGGTTCTCTGGAAAAAACCCTTGACCATATCCATACCCCTCCCCAACATGTGGGGTACTCCAGGACCTGTCCATATCCTTGGGGCACAACCCCATAGCCATACGATGCATACCCATATGATCCCGACTTTTGTCTCTGCGAACCATAGCTCTTGGGGCCAAACTGCAAAGGTATGTATGGATAATGGTCTCCAGCTCCATGATGACGTTCTCCATGTCTAGGTCCTCTGTAAGATGTAGTAGATGATGAACCCTATACTTACATTCAACATCCACGGGCCTAAGGTTTTCCATGTCGATGTCGCCTGGCATGTAGCCAAGTTGACCTATTGACATGTCGGCGACACGAGGGAAAAAAAGAAATCTTGGAAAATATGGGGTTTTTGATGGTTTTCCCCCTAAGTTTTAACCCTAATTAGTGTCTAAATACATCATAATACATCACAAATTTCAAAAACAAATGTGCCTACATATCAAGAGATATTGTTTGAGGGGGTTCACCTACTTGCTGTGAGTGTGCAAGCAGTGTAGCAATTGATGTAATATGATCTATTTAAGCTATATCCTCGTACCTTTGCACATCTCACAACTAAAAGTACATGAAAATAAGCAAATAAGATACATACAATACCAATTTAGTCAATCATAAATTAAGTAAGAAACTGAACAAAGTTAAACCCAAACTTAAAAGAGTAAAGCACAATACTGTAACTAAACTCAACAAACTCATCAATGTCATAAAAATACATCAAGATAGAAGAAAGATGCCAACAAAATACAATAATTTTTTTTTTGAATTTTATCCATATTTTCTTTATTTTTTTTAATCTTTGTCATTATTTACAATAATATAATAGTTATATACTTAAATCATAATTTCACTTTTTTACAATCTATTTTCTAATTTTTTTATTTTATTTTAATTATTTCGCATTATAGTTAAACAGTATGCTAGTTAATATTTACTGACATAATATTTGTTTCATTTTTTTTTCTTCAAATTTTCCAAATTTTTTCAAAAAAAAAATTAATATTTTCCTCCATGTTGCCCAATGTCTTCGATGTCGAGCGACACGAGGAAATATCTCTATACGACGATTTACATGTAGATTTCTCATCGCCAGAGGTTGGATTGGTGATATGTCGCCGACATGGAAAACACTGAGTATTGGCCTCCTTTAGACCTGTGATTAAAGCTAAGAGCTCTGGTCTGGTGGAGTTGCCTGAGCCAAAGGGTCCTGAGAAGCCATGAACTATCGAACCCATACGATCCTTGAATATTCCACCTATTCCAGGTAACCCAGGATTCCCTAAATTACAACCATCAAAGTTGAGCTTAGCAGCTCCTACCCCAAGTAGGGCCCAAACATGATGAATCCTAGGATGGAATGATGAAGTAGTGGCTAAAGTTGACCAATGTCTCAATATCTCCGAGCTCGTGATGCCTCTGAACTCCGAATGATGGGAGACCCATGATGTACGCAACAAGATAACTGAATCGATATCCGATGACCTCCTTATGATCCTCGAAAATCCTCCTATTACACTCCCTTTAAATAGCCCATAAAATAGCATGGAACAGAACACCATTTAACTCTTTCCTCTCTTACCCAACCTCCAGAATCTCCACTTAGGTTTCTAACCTCAGAAGGGAAAACCCAACTCATCTCAACCATCCCTAAGAAAAAAAAATGCCAAATCGCTTTGACCACCTCGCAATGTAAAGCAGATGATCTATTGACTCCTTCCCTGAGGCACATAACACGAACTTGGGGTGACAAGGCCATAAAGGGCCATCGCCTTTGAAGCATGTCATGGGTGTTGATCTTGTAGAGAACCATGGTCCAAACAAAGGCCTTGACTCTAGGGGGCTTGAGGCTTCTATAATCTATGCGAAGAGAATTTACCATCAGGAAGGACACTTTTTGTACGGGTGACTTGAAGAAAGGAGCTAGTTAAGAATTTTCCTTCTTGAACAGAACGAGCAAGGACCCTAATTCCTCTATATTTGTCGGACACAATTCACACCTAAAGGAAAGGTTCCAACTAAGCCTTCCATGAGACCAAGAAAGGATGTCAGTCACAGATGCCCGTTTATTAGACGAGTGTCTGTACAAACGACGGAAAGAGGTGGAAAGAGTGAAATCTCCCCACCACACATCTTGCCAGAATGAAATATGAGCTCCATTGCCCACCCTAAACCTAGCCCAAGGGTAGATTATTGGAGCCGAGGAGATGGCTTTCAAGGGCTAGCACTGTGTAATCTTGTCCTCTAGTCTATTTCCCATCCATTACTATGCGTCCATACTTACTTGCAATGACCTGCCTCCATAGACTGTTTGTCTCAATGCCAAACCTCCAAAGCCATTTCCTTATAAGAGCTGAATTACGAGCTAGTGTGTTGCCCAAGTTTAATCCACCCTTTCTCTTTTCTCTGCATACAACCTCCCCTCGCCTTCCCACAAAAATATCTTTTAATATTTTCAATTGTTTTAGCTATCTTGCTTGGGAGCTTAAAGTAAATAGGTGTGCAAGTTTGCTAAAGAGGCTTGAATGAGAGTAATTCTGGCCCTCAGAGACAAATAGCTCATTTTCCAGCGAGCAAGCCTTTTCTCTGTTCTTTCAATGATGGGTAACCAAAAAGTCACGCTACAAGGGTTGGAGCCCAAGGGAAGGCCAAGGTACTAAAAGGGAAAATCTGCTATCGCACACCCTAAAATTCCTACACACCTATGCAGTAAGTTTGGGTCCGTTTTAATGCTAGTGATACTACTTTTCTCCATATTGACTTTGAATCCAAAGATCATCGCATCATCATCATCAAATGCCTTATCCTAACTAGTTGGGGTCGGCAACAAGAATCCTGTTCCTCCATCTCAATCTGTTAAAAACCATATCTTTAGTCAAATTACGAATGTGCAAATCCTTTTTGATTGACTCCATCCAAGTTCTTTTAGGTCTTCCTCTCCCCCTCTTAGGACCTTGAATGATTTCTCTCTCACACCTTCTCACTACTGCTTCCTTAGGCCTTCACTTTACATGCCCAAACTATCTTAACCTACCTTCCTTTATCTCATCTCCTAATTGTGTGACACCCAAGTAACCTCGAAGTGTTCATTCCTCACGTTACCTTTTCTAGCCTTCTCATACATCCATCTCAACATTCTCATCTCAGCAACGTTCATTCTATGCATATGTTGCTTCATTGTTGCCCATTATTCTGAAACATACATCATAACGTGCCTAATGGCTGTCCTATATAAAATTTCTTTTAATTTGAGTGGAACACGTCGATCGCATAACACTCTAGAAACACTTCTCCACCGAAGCCATCCAGTTCTAATTCTACGAGCAACATCCTCATCAATATTTCCTTCTTTAGGGATAATTGATCCTAAATAACGAAATTGCTGCATCAAGAAACGAGATTGTATCATTTGCAAATTGTAAGTGGGATACTGATATCCACTCATCCCCAACCTCAAAAATCTTTCACATAGCCTACCTCCGCCTTTGAAAAGAAGCGACTAAGGACATCCCCAACTAGAGTGAATAGGAAGGGTGAAAGAGGACAGCCTGACATAGACCCTTTGAGGAAGGGACCAGCCCTTTAACACACTTATTAAAGATATAGAGTAGGATACATTCCTGACACGACCTCTAATCCACCTAGTTCCAAAGCCTTTCCATTCTAGGATCGAGTCCAAGAAGTCCCATTCTACTCTATCATAAGCTTTTTCTATGCCCAATTTGCACACCAGGCCCGATTTGCCTAACCTCTCTCTCTCCTCTAGACATTCATTAGCCACAAGAACACTATCAAGAATCTGACGTCCCCTAATGAAAGCGCTTTGATTTGGAGAAACAACTGATTTCATCACTTCCTTGATCCTTAAAGAAACCTTAGTAATGACCTTGTAAAGACTGGTGGTAAGTATGATGGGTTTGTAATCTTTGATTTGGGAGGCTCTGCTCTTTTTTGGGATCAAGACCAGAAAGGTTGCATTAGCGGCATTATTAATAACTCTACTTTGAAAAAACTCCATGAAGTCTTCTAACAAGTTATGTTTAATGGTCTCCCAATTTTCTTGAAAGAATGCCACGGTGAAACCATTTGGACTGGGAGTCTTATCCCTAGTCATTTGCCATATGGTCTCTTTGATCTCTTCCTCCACAAATTCTCTATCCAATTTACTCACCTGTGATTCATCTAATTTGGCCCCATCTAGCTCTCTCAAGGTAAAGCTAAGGTCCTACTCAGATTTATACAGATCAAAGTAAAAAGAGGATAAAGCACTAGTCAAGCTCTCATTATCGAAAAGACATTCTCCATTGACTGTCAAACACAAAATCAGATTCTTCCTAGCTCATCCGGTTGCCAATTTATGGAAAACATTTGTGTTCCCATCTCCTTCTTTCATCCACAAGGCTCTAGATTTCTGCCTCCATGACATCTCCTCTTTTCTTAGAATAGCATCCAGTTTCCTTTCAATTCCCCATGCTTAAACCTTCTCCTCTACGTTGAGATCTCGGTTACTCTTCACAATATCCAAAATTTCTATTTCCTTCAAAGTGTTCTTCAATGAAGACATTTCCCCAAAAGAATTTTCATTGCAAGATTTGATTTTTTCCTTTGACAAATTTGAGGGATCTCATGAATTTGAACTCAGTGCAACCCGATGTTACAATGTTGCTTTCAGCCCACCATAGATTGACTAAATCCCTAAAACCTGGATGGGACAGCCACATGCTCTCAAATTTGAAAGGCTAGGGCCTGTGGGACAGTGATCTGAATCCAACGATAGAGCTGTTTGGGACATGAATCTGTAGTGATCGTCCAAATCCGACGAGACTAGGAAACGATCCAGACAATAACACACCAGCACATCTTGCATGTTGGACCACGTGAACCTACCCCAAGGATCGAATAATCTACGAGTTCAAGTTTATTTATGATCCCCGAAAAGAACCTTATACTTCTAGTGCTACTCACTCTGCCATCCCTTTTCTCATGAATATATCTCAAAGAGCCTCATACTTCTAGTGTTACTTTGCCACCCCTTTTCTCATGAATATATTTCACAACGTTAAAATCTCCAATTAAGCACCATGGCTCTACAAATACAGATCTGATTGATCTAATCTCCTCCTGAAGACATCTCAATGTCGGGCTTTACTAGGACCATAAATCCCAAAGAGCATCCAGACAAAATTATCCTTAATGTGAACTTGATGTTTACAGAATGGAATCCCACAATGATTTTCTCCCCTACTACTAAGTCTATATCCCATACAACTAGGATACCACTCGATGCTCCATTTAGAGGCAAGACAAGCCATCTCTTATTCCTATCTCCCCATATCTTCCTTATTAACCTAGACCCTAGACTCTCTCTTTGTTTCTTGAATCACCATGATATTAGGATTAACTCTAGAGCACAAGTCCTTAATCACCCTCTTCTTCTGGGCACCTCCTAATCCCCTGATATTTCTACTATCTTCATTAAAACCAGATTCCCCCCTTGGAGACTTGTCACTGATCCTATTGTTTTTGTATTGGAGTGACCATTATAAATTTTTTTGTTATCTGGACTTCCTGGATCTATTTACGACCAATGGTATACTAATAGGGCACCCATTCCTATGTTTAACCTCTACGACAAACAAGGACGAAATTTCTTCCAAACCAACCCACTCACTATCCCCATCTCCAAAGCCCTGAAATTCTACTCCTACATTAATTCTTCCCTCCTATTGACTAGTACTACCCCACCTTTCCACATGAGCAACACACTGGCTAGTAACCATATTACAGCTAGGATCACCTGGTTGAAAGTCATGGAAAGAGACAACAGGTGGAGAAATAACTTCCAAAGGAGGGACCATAGGAATAGATAAAAATAGACATATATTGTTAAATTACTGTAGTGTGTATCACTGTCAAGTCGAATGGAGGGGACATAAAGCTGTAACTTATGATTGATGGAGCAGTGGGGGATCAAGGGCATGCAAAGATTCCTTGGGAGCTCCATAGGATCCGCACACCCATTTGTGAAGGTGGTTCGGCACTTTCGATTCTTGCCTTGCATTCTGCCATGCCCCCAGAGTTGGATAATACTGTATACCCCATTGCTTTTTACTATTGCCCTGATTAGTGATTACATCAGTTTGGATAGGCACCCCATATACCCTTGAGCAACCTTCCCTTCCTGATTATGCAGTTTGAGAGATAGGAGCTTCTTGACCTTCGTTTTGAGCAGCTTGATTGAATCGTCTAGAAATAACTCCATCATCGATTGCCTCCACCCATACTGAAATACACTCCCATTCGTTCTTATATTGCTGTATTTGCTTTTGATAACTTCTACAAAATGCTTTCCCTATCCTCTAGAAATTTTTGTAGCCATTTTCCCAAAAGGGAAGAATTGCTATTCACCATGTTTCTCATATGAAATTCAAATCCCCTCACCTTTTTCTTTTGGCAAAATTGCTCTCACTTGATCAAGTGATCCTTCTTATTGCTACCCCGTTCCACGAAAAGTCTCTTTGAACCCTCTCTTTCTTCTTTACTACCTTTCCTTGAATCCTAAGCACCATTATAAAGTACTCTAGAATAATCTTTGGGATAACTCTAATAAGATTATTTTATCTCTTAAAGAGATATGGGACAAATTTTTATCTTAAACTTCTCCATCGATGGCTCCTAAAATTCTTAACCTATTTGAGTTCTCTCCTAAAGGCAGATCCAAATATTTAGTTGGCAACTAGGGAATGTTGCATCCAAGAATCTACACATACCTCCTTAACCTGTCCTCACACATTAATTCCATTGTTGCTACTCAGTTCACTTCAAGAATTACAACCCTCTCAAAGCAATTTATGATGAATCTCATGTTATGTATTTGTGATGTGGAGGCCTTTAGAAATAATGTTGTATCATCTGCATATGCATTGTGAGATTCTTACTCTATGTTTCCCCTTAAACCTTCCAAAAAACTTTTCGCTGTGGTGAAAAGAAAAGGGAGAGTGGATTGCCTTGCTTGATTCCTCTGGAAGACTTGCCTAATTCCTCTCGAAAAATGAATATTATTAACACAACCTCTAACCATTTTCTCCATGTGTCGCCAATTCTCTCAAATGTATAACATGATCGGAAAATTCCCAATCTACTTTATTGTCACGAACCAAACCCAGAGATCTCTTTGGAGTCCCTAAATTTGGTTTGCAATTCTCACCCTATATCCAGATGGGAGTGGATAAACGATACATAGCCAAATTTATAAAGTAAAATCTGATAATTTATATAATATTGAAAATATAGTCAAAGTATGGCTATCACATCTAAAACAATCATTACATAGCAGCGGAAAATAAAATAAAATCCTTAGTTTCATGCTTAAAATCAATCCCTATTATCTACTGAAAATAAGTATTGAATTACATCAAATAATCCCTATTACAAGTTCTACTAAAATCATCAAATAAAACCCTAGTAATAATTAATATCTTTAAAACATCCTTGTCTACCATCTTGGTCTACACGTTCATCATCTATAGGTCCTGAAAATGTTATGCTCAAAGGCGTAAGCTTCACTAGCTTAGTAAGTAAACAAGTCTAACAAAACTTATGATTGAAATAGGGACAATGCCACTCTCCAATGGTAATCCATACAACAATAAATAATATATGATATATGATCAATATGGAATAACTATGTAATAAGTGATCAATATACGTATGAATGATCAATAATAACTTAAGGTGAAAGCAATATATCACATAAATAGGACAACAATGGTTTAAAGAACAATAGTCTCTAAACTCAAGGGAATCGCACAAGGTGTTAGACAAAGTCATCTCAGCAAGTAAGCCATAGGCATCTCATATATTCTTAAATGAATGTAATACATACAATAATTCATAGGCACAATCAGGTCAGCAAACATATGAACACAACGCTAAGGTTCAAGCAATATAGATATGTCATGTTGTAATCAATAATGAACAGTTAATGAGTATGCTAATAATCATGTGACATAAATAAGGATACAATATGATGAAATATGTAATGCAATATGCTGGTTCAATTATTAATGCATGCTGTGCACCTAAGTATAATCACCACATGTGATTTAAGACAAACAATTCTAATGTGCAATGCACTGTATAGTACTCGTCTAGTGTAGGTTCCACATATGATCTTAATCATAATACCCAAAGAAGTTTACTTAGAGCCCAATACATGGCAGAAATAGTAGATTATTCTATGTGTACATCATAGTTTCTAAGGGTTTCTACCTAGAGGACACAAGTGCCTCACCTTATTTTTGATCATAGGGACTAATCCCATGGCCTCATAATAACACGAACCTTCCTTTGTGGACCATACCTTATCCGATTTACTAACAGAATTTCACTTATATGATTCGGATATTGGGCCTCATAAACATGAACCTTCCCTCACCTATCACCTGAACCTTCTCTTGGAATATCCCTCTTTATCGGAGAAACAATAAATTGGTCTATTGGGATGTACGGTCTCTCAACACATGCAAATAATTCATCCGGAACTTCCTCACCTATTATGATTTCCAGATCATAATACTCCCGTTATAATCATAATCTCCATCAATATGAAGTTATGAAGGTCAAGTCAATGTATTAGATCAATGCAAGGTTATTATGCAACAATATAGGCATCTGTGCAAGTGAGGATGTGCGCATTAACTAAGCATACAAGGTATGTGTACAATGTGTAATATGATCTAACTAATCATGATGGCAATGAACATACATGTAAAGTGATCTAATGAGTATAATAATGATGAATATACAAGTAACAAGGAATCACACCCAATATCAATAGTTTATCAACATAAGTGTTCAAGGTATAATATGATGTAATGATAATCATGAGCATATGTAGTATGAATCATAGAATATCACAAGGTTATTAATCATAGCAGTTGGATCCATAAGGACGATAGCATTCATTAATCAATTAATATGCATGTATTATGAAATTAGGTCAAGCATGCTCATCATAGCATAGCAAATAGGATCAATGAAGAAATAGGCATATCAAGTAGTTAGATTCGAACAAAACTAGTATGATATTTAATCTAATCAAGTCAAAATAAGTATGTTTGTGAAATATCAAGTCAAACGGGTCAACTTGGTGATTCTTGGCATACCGAAGGTTTCCCGAATCAGGCTCGGTAGGGTCTCCGTGGACTCTTCGATATACCGAAGGGTCTGCCGAACTACAACTGGGTTTCTTGGTTGGTCACCTTGTCAGGTTCGGTAGGGTCTCGGTATGCCGAGTGTCAGTCTTGGTAGCTTTTCTAGAAAGCATGTTTTTGGTGTCTGAGGTTCGGTAGGGTCTCGGTAGCTTTTCTAGAAGTTCAAAAATCAGACCGTTATGTTCGGGTTTCGGTATGCCAAGGAGCCTGCCGAAAAGGTTTTGGGTTGATTTGGTGGATTGTTCGGCATGCCGAAGCTCAGGGTTTGGCCAAAAATTCCATAATTCGTCCTCTTCTTCAACTCTAATCACAAAACCTTCTTAAGAGACTATAGTTAATATTTAATTCCGAATAAAACCCAATAAACAAATCACATAAACCAATGCTTAAAAAAATCTTACCTTCTCCTACCATTAAACTTGGAAAACAAGTAAAACTTTTGGAAAATGATTGAAAAATAACAATGCTCCTATTAAAATCATAAATAATGATATCCTTGAATACTTACCTTGCTCTGACGTTTGGTGTAGAGAGTTACACCTTCTTCCTCCTCTTCTTCTTCTTCTTCTTCTTCTTCTTCTTTTTCTCCAAGGAATAAATTAATCTCTACAGGCCTTGGGTTTATATAGAGGTACTTGAGAACTCTAGGATTAGAAACTATTAACTTTTAATCTCAGCCTTTAGATGGTTGTTATTAATCTCAGCCCTTAGATGGATTTCCCAGCCCATGTAGGTTAGTTTCTAATATTGGTTTCCTTCTAATTTTGTTTTTAGAAGCTTAGCTTTAATTTTGAATATCTTTAGTTTCTAGAAGCTTTCCCTTTTAATGCTATTTTCCAGCTCATGTGGGTTTCTAATTATAAGCTTTCTTTCTAGAGCCTTAGCCTTTAGTTTGAATAGTTACTATTCTAGCTTAGAGAGAATCTTATTGCTTTTTAGTCTTTTAATCTCAACCATTGATTGGGAAGTGAAGGCTCCTACGAAATCCTAGCCATTGATTTAGATTTCAGAATCCTAGCTTTATTACTATGATAGTTTGTGGGGAATGCTTACTAATTCTTTTACTTTGACTTAGTCTCTTATTCTTAATTAGCTAGCTCCTCATATTAAATCTCAGTCATTAATCTTATATTGAAAGTTACTGCAATATCCTAGCCATTGATTTATTTAGTGAGATTCCTACAAGATCTTAGCCACATGTCATAACTTAAGGAGTTATGATTGTGTGTGATGCACCTAGTTTCCTATTAGCACAACCCACCAATCACAATCAGTCAAAAGTCAAACATGACATCTATTGCTAAAATTTTAAATTAACCTCTAATTTTATATTAATTACATATTAGCCCTATTATTTTTGTTGGGTTATTACATTTATCATAAGCCATCTCTAACTTGAATTTATACACGAAACCTCCAAGATCTATGGCCTATTTTCTCCTTTTTCTCAATTCCATTTGCATGCCAATCGACAGTTTTCTTCCCCTTGGTAAAAGCACTTTGATTTGGAACTATTACTGATGCTGGAACCTCTGTTAAACATAATGACAAATTTTTTTACCAAAATCTTGTATTGGCTATTTATTGGATATATAGGACAATCATCTTTTATTTGTTTGGCACCATCCTACGAAATCAAGGTGATACAAGTGGCATGGTGCTAATAGTCACAATCCGGTTCTAAAACTCATTGAAAACCACCAACTAATCATCTTTTTATAATCTCTTAACATTCCTTATAAAAAGTGTTAGTGTGCCCCTTTCTTTCTTTATTTGTGTATGTACTGTTTTAGCCCTAGTTCTAGTTAATATATAAACTCTCTCTCTCTAATTGAGGAGAGTAAGTTTTACTGCCACAACATGGTATCAGAGCAGATTAAAGAAAAAAAAAGAAAAAAGAAAGGGAAACCCTAATTTTTTTACTGTTCACACTACTGTTCAGGCGACTGTTCACACTACTGTTCTTCTTTCTTCCTCCTTCTCCCTTCTTCTTCTGCAGATCGCAGTTTTCTGCTGATCGCTAATTTCTTCCAACCGTGAGGTAGCGATCTCTCAGTTGTTTGCGTCTAGCAGTTTGGGGCTTCTCGATTTGGGTTTTTTCGATTGTTGATGGAGCTCGATTAGGGCTATTGGGAGTTTGGTTTTCTTCATGGTACTCTTCGTTTGAAGATCTAATGCGTTTTTTGTTTGTGAAGATTTTTTTTTTCTGCCTACCGGAAGGGTAGTTGTTGATCGGGAATTGGAGGGTTGCGAATTCCCCCTAGTTTACTTTGTTTGGTGAGATTTTTCTGGGTTATTTTTCTTTGATTTGTGAGATCATAATGAGCACATCCGATTAGAATCCCGCGGAATCTAAACCGGTTATTTCTGAAATTGTTTCTTCATTTATGCGTCTCACAGATCAACGCTTAGATGGAAACAATTTTCAGCACTGACGCAAGATTATTTTATTTTATTTTTGATTGATAACGAAAATTTTATTAAAAGAGGAGGAAAAAAGTACAGAGGGAATCAAAGAAAGAAAGAAAGGAGAGAAAAGAATGATACAAGGACAACACCCGATGAACAAACCATCTACACTTAGAAATAGGCCACGGTCTCCCAACTTCTCATCATATCTGACCAAGAGATGTCTTTGAACTCTGGAAGAAAACTGACCCAAGAGACAGTTGTAACCATAACAGAGTCGATAATCTCCGCCACCCTTTTGCTATTTCCCTTGAAAATTCTTCGATTCCTTTTTATCCAAACCCCCCAAAGCACCGCAAAGAAAAGAGAACGTACAAAATCTTCCCTCTAGCACCAAGCCCAAGGAACTGCCACTTGATGAACTGATCTCTCACTGTACCTGGCTTGACCCAGGAGATGCCAATGGCAGAGACAAAGAAACTCCAAATCCGGCCAGCGATCCTACACCCTAAGAATAGATGATCCTCCGATTCCCCATGGGCCAAACACATAGGGCGCACCTGAGGGGATAATGCCATGTATGGTCTCCTCTTCTGAAGCATGTCAACAGTGTTGATACGAGAAAGCAGGACTAACCAAACAAACGCTTTGACCTTGGGAGGGGCTTTGGCATCCTACAACAACTGGGAAGGGAAGGGGGGAGGAGACAAGGAACCGCTAGACAACAAGGAACCACGGAAAGACTTAGTAGAGAACAGGCCACTAGGCTCAAGGCACCACACCCTAGAATCATGAGATGAGTCAGAGAGGATAACGTTTCTAAGACTCTCGAAAAGGATCGAAAGTTCATCAAAGCCACGCCAATGGGATCTCTACGTAGAGGGAGATTCCAAGACAACCCAGAAAGAGACCAACTAATCGTATCCGAAACAAGGGAGTTCTTATGAAGGCAGAGGGAGAAAAGTCTAGGGAAGCGAAGGGAGAGAGTAGTCTCCAACCCATAAATCCAACCAAAACCTCACGGACTTACCCGACTGGACAGAAAATCTCACCTCCCGACTGAAGGAAGGAAACAACACAGAAATGGCACGCCACAGGCTCGCCGATCTAATTTTAGCAACAGGATTGATGTCCCAGACGTTAGAGTTCACTCCATACTCACTGGCAATGATGGACCTCCAGAAAGCTTCCTTTTCTACATTCGTGGTATGGATAAGGAGGAGCATCTCACGGGGGTGGCTCCCGATTTTAAGACAGATCTAGCAGGTGCAAAGGTATGGTTCCGGGATGATGCTAGAATGTATAATCAGTTGATAAACTCTATGGATCCCAAAGTTTTTGTTTTGGTGACCCATTCTAATACCGTGGAGTTATGAGAATACTTTATGGTATTATATTCTGGTAAAGACGATCTGAATCGTCTTTATGATGTGTCTCTTGCCTTCTTTTGATCGGAGCAG
>JAUPMG010059222.1:0-12434 GCA_031762675.1 Pachysandra terminalis | reverse complement strand
CGACGACAATTCCAGAGAGCCCAGATAAGCTTTGAGATTCGGTGGACTATTTGACGCGTCGAACATGTCGCCGAAGCTCGAAAAAGGTCCAACAAGTCTGAAATTTCTCTAGGAGGTTGATCTCACTCCCATGAGGGTTCGATTATGCTTTATTTTTTTTATTTAGATTGTTTTAAAGTTGAGATTTGGGGTCTATATTTTCTCTACTTAGGGTTTGGTTTTTCCATAAATCAAGTCATAAATAGGGGTGGGTCAGGGCTTTAAGGTTACTACCATCTACAACATGAAATCTAGGTTTGAAATCCCAAGGAGAAGGTGGGCATACAATAATTAACCCTTCTTCTACGTCACAATGCAAAAACACAACTAAATACAACTTCAAAGAGAGCATACTCAACTTGGGGCTTTGCCGGAATTGCGTCGGGGTTGATCCGCCGTGTCTCCGTGATCCAAAGTTCCAAAAGAAGAGAAGAGAGGAAGAGAAGAAGAAAAATGCTGAAAATGATCTAAGGCTCCTATTTATAGGCTTACAGGTCAAATTGGAAATAGGTTCAGCAGTAGGGGTAAAACGGGGTTTCTGATCCTACATTTTTCAACTGGTCACCTATGCAACTTCTGCTAGAGGGCTTTTATTGGTGGGTTTGAGGTGGTTCTCTTGAGTTGTCGAATATGATTTATTATCTTGTCTAGTTATTTTATTTTAAATTAATTTCTAAGGTCTCTGTTGACTAATCGGGTTGCTTACCTAAAATAGATTAATCTTCCTAATTAGTCTTGGGATCTATGGGTGATTCCTAATGTGGTTTATCTTCCTGCAGTTAGGGACCAGGTGAGCACTAATCTTCTCTATTAGTGAGTTCATTTTACTAGATATCAAATTAAACCTGGGTACTAATCTTAATTAATTAGGGGTGATTATTTAGGTTCTTTCACTGATCCCTACCCCTTTGATGAGTCTGAAACCCATTTTGCTGTGGCTGTTCAATATGACGGATTTGCTCCTGAGGGCGAATGCCGGGTTGCTAAACCGGAGGGGAAGCCGATCCCTCCGTGGTTATTGTTGAGGTCCAAGCAGGACCCTCTTACTCCTCTTATTTCACAGAAAAAAAGAGAACCTCGAAGGCACAATGCTTTCGAGTGAACCTTACGGACGGAATGTTTGTATATAGATTATAACAATCACAGGTGGCTTCAGATGTTGATATCTCACAACATCCCTATAAAGCATTGTTGACAGACATTTCCTAATCAAGACTTGAGAAATCCCCAAAACACTTACAAGATGGTGTTAAGACTGTCCAAGAAGAGTTAGAGGAAGTGGATAATGGAAATGACCTAGATGATAAAAGACCTATCATGATATGTGCCAATCTCAATTTTGAACAAAGGCATGCCTTCATATCCTTGCTCAAGGAATACAGAGATGTCTTTGCCTGGAGGTATGAAGAGATGCCTGGCCTTGATCTTCAACTTGTAACTCATAGACTTCATATCTCGTTCGAAGTACACCCTGTCAAGCAAGCTGCTCGTACTTTCAGGCCGGATATTGAGTTGCAAATCAAGGCTGAAGCGGAGAAGTTATTACGGGCAGGCTTTATCAAACCTATTCAGCACCCTTCTTGGTTAGTGAATATAGTCCCAGTTAAGAAAAAGAGTGGAAAAATTCGCTGCAATGTTGACTTCAGAGATCTGAACAAGGCCTACCCGAAAGATGACTTCCCCTTCCCAAAATGGATATCTTGATTTATGCTGCTGCCAGGAATGAGTTGTTCTCATTTATGGATGGATTTTCTGAACACAATCAAATTCACATGGCTTCCCAAGATGCTGAAAGAATTGCTTTCAGGACTCCTCTTGGAAATTTTCATTATACAATCATGCCCTTTGGACTCAAGAATGCTGATGCTACTTATCAAAGGGCTATGACTGCTATTTTTCATGATATGCTTCATAAGGAAGAAGAAGATTATGTGGATGATTTGGTTATCAAATCCAAGAAGTAGCAAGATCATTTGGCTGTATTGGAAAAATGTCTTTCAAAGGTGCCGGATGTACAAACTCAAGATGAATCCCGCTAAGTGTGCTTTTGGAGTTTAATCTGGGAAATTCCTAGGATTCATTGTTCACAGGCATGGCATTGACCTTGATCCAACCAAAGTCAAAGCAATAAATGAAATGAGTTCTCCTCATACACAAAAGGAGTTGAAATCATTTCTTGGACGAGTCTCTTACATCTGACGATTCATTCTTGGGCTCTCTGCCTATATTGCTCCTTTCATGCCGCTGTTAAAGAAGAACACTTCTTGCAAATGGACTGAGGAGCATCACCAGGCATTCGACAAGATCAATCAAGTATTGTCCCACCCTCATACTATGATGGCTTCTATTCGAGGGAAACCCCTCAGAATGTATCTTGCCATCGCAGAGCAGGCCATAAGGGGATTACTTGCACAAGAGGATGGCAAGGAATTGAGAGATTAGTCTATTATATTAGTAGACTTCTACAAGGATCTAAGATTAACTATTTCAGAGTTGACAAGTCATGTTTGTCCCTCGTACACATGGTGAATGAATTGAAGCATTATCCGCATTCGCATTCTATTCACCTTATCACACAAGGAGACCCAGTAAAGTATTTGTTATCTTAGCCTATCCTTTTTGGGAGACGCATCAAGTGGCTACTACAGTTGGCCCAATTCGAGATTGTTTGCGAGACACCGCGAGCTATTAAAGGACAAGTTGTTGTTGACCTCCTGCATCATTCCCCTTTATAGAGAACAAGATGATTGCAAAAATGAAGTATCTGTAACTTCTGAGGAAGAATGACAGATGAAGTTTGATGGGTCGTCTAACTTTCAAGAAGAAGGAGCTGGAATTGAATTAACTTCACCAGATAGCTAGCAATTCTCCTTTATTTCAAGCTCGACTTTCCTTGCACAAACAACAAGGCAGAATACGAGGCATTGCTCATAGGCCTTACACTTTCTCACCAAATGAAAATTTAGATATTTGGTGACTCTAGCCTGATAATTTCTCAAGTGAATGAGAAATTCGCGGTCAAAGAATTAGATCTGGTTCCTTACAGAACAACGATACAAGCTCTCCTTCGAAAGTTTGCAAGCTACTCTTTGACACACACAATGAGAAGTAAGAACAAGCATGCAGTTGCATTGGCTAATTTAGGAAGTAGACTTCACATGGAGTTTGACACAGCAACCCCGGAAGTCATTCGAAAGTCTACTCCTTCCACTCAGCTTCCTCAAGAGGATGAAAAACACATGACAGAGACAGACTGGTGATATCAAATATGTCAAGATCTTGATAATATCTCATGTCACACTTTTATTACTCCCCTTAAATTATTAATGAATTTTGCCAAGCTTGGCAGAGTTCTCTATAATAAAGGGGTTAACGGAGCTCTATTTAGATGTCCTGGACCAGAGGAAGCTGTGAAAAGGTTACAAGTAGGGGTGTCAGCGAGCCGAGCCGAGTCGAGCTTTGCCCAGCTTAGCTCGGGCTCGTAAAATCTTTACAAGGCTCGGGCTCGGCTCAAGCTCGGTAAAATATTTCGGGCTCAGGCTCGCTTCTTTTTCAAGGCTCATGCTCGGCTCGTGAAAGCTCGGCTCGCAAAAGCTCAGTTCGTGAAAAGCTCGGCTCGGCTCGTTAAAAGCATGGGAGAAAAAACAATTCAGCAATAATTTTTTTTTTTTGTGAATTCAATACTAATTCAATTAAATTAATTAGGGTTTTTTAATTACATTGACTTAAGCACGCCACTAATTAATTATGTATTTAATAGTTAATATTATATATATATATATATATATATATATATTTATATAAATGATAACTATGATATATAAATTTATATATGATATATAAGACCGAGTCGAGCTTTAACCGAGCCGAGCCTACCTAAGCTCGGCTCAGGCTCGTTAAAATAATGAGATTTTTTTGGGGCTCAGTCTCGGCTCGCAAGCCTAAATATTGATCTCATGCAAGCCCGAGCCTGAGCCATGCATTAAGAGACTTGTGGACTTACAGATTCTATCCCCCTATTCAAAAGACTTCAAAGGTCAGGGGTATATTGGCCTTCAATGGCATTTGACGTTGCCAAGCTTCAATAATCTTATGCGCAGTGTCAAGAACCTCCTGATGTAACAAAAGCCTTCCCTATCCATGATCAAACTGATTGGAAGGAACCCTACATCAAGTACCTTCGAGATGGAATTCTACCTCAAGATCGCTATGAAGCAATATTGTTCAAGCGAAAAGCTGTGAGATTCTATTTTGAACAAGGAGAATTGTTTAGAAGGAGCTTCAACAATCCGTCCTTAAGATGCCTGAGTAACCAAGAGATCACCATTGTACTTTGTGAAGTTCGTGTTGGAATAAATGGCGCTCATTAAGGCAGGAGAAAGTTGTACAAACAATTGCAAGGTATAGGCTATTATTGGCCTACAATGGAGGCAGACTCAACAAGCTTTGTGAAGAAATGTGTGAGATGCCAAGTTCAAGATAATATCCCTCAAAAGGCCTCTCATGGGATGCAATCAGTCATTGTTCCATGGCCTTTTCACACTTGGGGATTAGACCTAATTGGTCCTATCAACGCAAGGAGCCGTAGAGGACATACTTGGATCCTGGTGGCAACAGAGTGCTTCACAAAGTGGATTGAAGTTGTTCCTCTCCGTAAAGCTGATGGAGCATCAGCGACTCAGTTTATCAAAGACAATATCATCACTCGGTTCAATGTCCCTCAAAGGATTATTTCAGACAACGAGACTTCGTTCCTCAACAGAGCAGTTAGAGAGCTAACTTCATTCCATAGGATTGAGCATGTTAAAGCAACTCCTTATTATCCACAAGGGAATGCTCAAGTTGAAGCCTCTAACAAAACCCTGATCAAGCTTTTAAGTAAGCTGGTCAATGATTAGCCCTCTAGATGGCATGAATTCCTATCTCACGTTCTTTGGGCCTATCGAGTGAGTAAGCACAGAGCCACTAAACTTACTCCTTTTTCCCTTGTTTATGGATCAGAAGCTATTCTACCAGTTGAGTTACAAGTAGCTTCAGCTAGGATCTTACAAGCAAGTGACTTAAATTGGAGTTTCATGGATTTTACCATAGTACAAACCTAAGAGTTAGACAATTTGGATGAAAGAAGGTAGAAAGCTTTGAAAAGCAACTTGCATTATCATCAAATTGTAACTCAGGCCTACAACAAAATGGCTAAGCCTCAGAGTTTTCAAGTTGGCGAATTGGTCCTTCGAGTAACATGGCAAGAAGGAAGTAATACTATCAAGCCTATTTGCCCCAAGATGGGAAAGACCATTCGAAGTTGTGTTTGTATATACATCAGGATACTACAAAATTCTATCGTTTGAAGAAGATGCAAGAGAAAAAACTGTAAGTGGAAAATGGTTGAGAAAGTATTTTTATTAAATACACAAGCTTTCGTTTACAACAAATCTTGTTACTTTACATTTCAAAAGAAGACGAGAAATACAACAGAGAGAAGCAAGAAGATAGACTAAGAATCTCAAGAATCGGATAGCTGAGATTCGGTTAGGCCTTCGAATACTCCTTTAAGTAAGCCTAACCTTGACACTTCAGGTTCAGGCATGTTGGCGTAGGTATAAGCTAGAGCAGCGTCCATAACAGTAATTTCTTATTTTTTTAGCTGCAATTGCCTTGGTTCTAACCACTTGGCGTGCCTGCTCTAGCTTTAGCCTCTCATTCAATTCCTCAATCTTTGTTCTGCCTTCTGCAAAAGTCTCCTCCAAATTCTTGAGCTCTTGAATTTTCTTGTCAAAACCGTGGAAAATTCTCTGAACTTCGCACATTTACTTTCTTCTTCCTTTAGCTCTTCCATCCGGTTCTCTAGCCACTCAATCCGGAAGCCCATGGTCTTCAGAGACATTATAATCACCTCCCAATTCTTGAGATCTTCAGGAGTTACGTCATTGCTGTTCTTACGACTTATGATCTCCAAAAGTTTGCGTACTTTGTCGTAGTTGTTGCTCCGAAGTATAGTACTGGGAAGGCGAGCCTCGTCAGCCACTTCGCTGAATGTCTCCCTGATAATATCCATCCAATAGGCTCTGTCCTTTGCACAAGATAATCATTCACTATCACAGGACGACTAGAAGGTGCTCCATCAGATGATGCTTCGCGTCTTTTAGTTGATGGGGACACCGTGAAGTTGATCCTCTTCCTCTTGGTAGCAGAAGCAAATCTTGGACCTGATAAAGGCGCAAGGTTGATACAGGCTAGTGGGAGGTATAACCGGCATACTTCCAAAGGTGACAAGGTGGGAACTGAAGGAGTAGTTTCATCAGAAGGGGGAACTGCTTCACTCTGTACAATTACGGTCTCCTTTGGAATGACAGAAGGCTCAGTAATGTCTTCACTTTCACCATCAATAGCTACATGCAGAGCAGCTTCAACAGCCCCTTCAGTTGTGTTATTGCAAGTCTCTCTGCCCCTTCTCTAATATTCGAAAGAGTAGGAGAAGTCAATTCATCTTCCCCCTGCAGAGATCAACGGCAAATCAGTTAGAATGAAGAAATGAAGAAACATTAGCCTCAAAAAAGCTGAGTATAATTTATTACCAAAATAAGGGAAGTTAGGGATTGTTGAGTTGATGGAACCACAGGCTGAACTATAGTTTTAATACCTTCAACTCTCCCACCACCACTCTTAACAACTTCATGGCCAGAGGGCTTTATTGTAACAGGGGTTGATTGAGAGTGTGTCAGCCGCATCTCATGTTCTTTTTAAGGAGGAACAGAGACTGCACACAAGCAAATTCAATGTTAGAAAAGAAACCAGCTAACAGGAATCCCACAAGTAAGAAGCTAAAGTAAAATACCTGCTATAGACTTCTCAGTACTCCTGGGAGAAGCTCTAATAGGAGTAGGAAGAGCTGGTTCCTTTTGCTTCGAAGAAGTTGGCCTTAAAGGTAGTGGCTGCACTAAAGGCTCTCTTATATGTACAGGGCCAGTCTTAATAGTAGCAGGATCACTTCCCTTGTGGCCCTTCCCAGGTTTCACAGATGGCTTCTTCTGCAAAAAGATATAAAGCCAAGATCAGAACACCTGGACATAAAGTACGAAACGACAAAAGGTTGGTAAAGAAAAGAGATGAGTAAATAATTACCTTCGAAGCACCACCTGTCTTGACCTTCGAAGTATTGATCGCCTTACCCTTGGAAGGGGTACTCGCCTTGTCCTTCGAAGGATGTTCTTTGGAGGGAACGGAGGAACCTCGCGAGGGTTGACTCCTCTTACCTTTTGGCACTTGCATCTGGGCCAAAGGAAGTTCAAATTCATCATCCTCTTCTCCTTCTCTTCTTGATTCTTCCACAGAGTCTTCTGCCGAGTTAGCTCCAGCTTCCAGATAAATATCTTCAATAACGATATACTCAGGCAAGAAGTAGACTGTGGGAGCTGGAAAGCCAGTAGAGGAAGAATGGTTCTTATCGGACTTCAACCGCTGCTCACCGAAAGATTGAAATCTTGCTGTAGACGGTTGTGCTGGGCTCTTACAGAAGTTGTGTAGTTTTTGCATTACAACAGCCCAGTAGGAAAATCAGAATAAAGATGCTCTGCCATCTTTATTGTGAGGGACATGACGTACTACCCAATTGTCCATTAGCAGCTCGTGGCCATAGACAATGGTGAAGTGAAGGCCTATACTGCCAATAGCAGTGCCTTCTTCATCCAAACGCTCCAAAGTCTTCTTGGGTATTGTCTAATCCATGCCAAATTGTTGGAGTACTCGGTGAGGGCTGTAAGGAGGGTACTTGCTTTCAATCCCATAGGTTGTTCCTATGAAATGACTTGGATACAGAGTCACCATGAAAGTCTTCCCCACTAGCCCCAAATGAGGCAAGTCGTTCACCTCACCGGAGCCTCGTCCTCCAATAGAGTCCTTACAGCTTGAAGAATTTGTACCTACCCCCCGACAGTAGGGACGATACTCAAACCCTAACTCCACATCCATCAAGGGTGCCAGAGAAACAGAATCCCGCAGCTCAATGTGAGACCATATCATCGCCCGCGGAGTGGTGACGGCGTCAAGCTCGTCCAATCTCTGTTCGTTCAAAGGAGCAGGGAGCATATCTCTTGTAGTGCTCCGACAAGAACATTTGTAGGAAATTGGCATCGACCAAAGTCTCCACCAGACGCTCTTTACGGCTCCTCGCTAGGTTCTCTCACAACAGGTAGGTGCTCGTATAGTGTTCCCAAAAATAGAGGAGCTAATGGCACTCTAATTCCCCTGGCTATTTTGAATGCCAAGGGAAAGACCCTCTCGGTTAGCCTGTTAGTAGGGTAACCCTCCATCACAAACTTGGATAGCAAATAACTCAGGAAGATCCTCACCCCAATACCGTTGATGGATTGGGTGTTCCTGTGCACCTTCTCGCCTTCTTGCCAGAAGTACCCGAGTCAACCTTTGAAAGTGTATTTGGAGCTGTCTCCGTCCCCTTGCGTCTTCACTAATGACTTACGCAGGGACTTTTTTAGGCACTTCTTCAGAAGAGCCTCTGCATACTCTTCCTCAAGAGTGAGGGAGACCTGGCTAGGGTTTATAGTCCCTAGCACAGGAAGACTTAGAAGGACCTCCACGTCCTCTAAGGTTGGGGCTATTTCCCCAAAGGCCGTCACAAAAATCTGATCAACGGGTGACCATCGAAGGACCAGGATCTTTATGCCAGTATAATCTCTATGGTATTCTCCCGTAGAGATCTGGATAGTTTCCAGAACACCAGCAACATCCAGAATTTGCGGTAGTCAGAGTTACTGAGAATATGCTCGCACCAAGACACCCAGTTTGCCGGATGATTGATGTGAGAACGAAATCCAATATCAGACAAGGGATAATCACCCCTGTTGATCCTGAAGTAAGGAACCCTTTCCGCAACAGGAAAGATGGTAGCACTATCAGTTTCGTCACTGAAAGGACTGTGAGGATCTTCATTCTCGTTCAAATGGCAAATCTCTTGATTCACGATGGCTCCCTAGAAGTGTCCTTGTAGACCTCCCAGCTCAGCCGCCCTTTGGACTGAAGAAGAAGTGACTGTTGCTGTGCTAGAGGTCACGACGCTAGAAGAAGCCATTACTAACTCTTGAAGCTTTTCTTTTGAAGCACAAGAAAGGAAAGAGAACAAGAAGGCAAGAAAGCAAGAAATAGCAAGAGAATTCAAATATTGTAGAAGATTACTTTTTTGGTGAAGATCTCTACTTATACAACGAAGCGGTATTGTTGATTTCCAATGAAAGAAGAAACGCTCTGGCGGTTCACGTACGTTCATGGGATATAATGTCACAACCCAATCCTAAGGATTCATTTGGAAAACCCATGAGGATTTGAGATGCAACTCTCACTCCCCAAAACCAGAGAGTCACAGTTAATACTTTACTATAGCAATGAACATATAAACATTAACAAGAAAAGAATTTCAAACAAAGCATTTCTATTGATAATTACATGATTAGTAGCGGAAAATAACAAAATGAAAGTTCTAGGTTAAAAACCAGATCCCCTGTATACCCATGTTCCAAAAAAGAATATTAACATCCAAAATAATAGTTAAGTTATTACAATTAATTACACAGAGTAGAAATCTTCTTCATCTTCGAAGTTCTCTTCCTTGGCCTTGCTTCCCACAACTACCTCCTCGTCTAAGGATCCTGAAAGTTGTTTGCTAGAAAGCATGAGCTATAAAAGCCATTAAGTAAACAAACTCATAGTGTTTCATGATTGACTTAGGGTCAAAGCCACTAGTCATTGACGATCAAGGATACAACAGTAATAAAATTCAATGTATATGAAAATGCACGTGGTCAAGTCTTAGTTCATGCATGTTGTGCACCTAATTCGTATTAATCACCAAGGTGATCTACTCAAACAAACTAGTATGCTATGCAGTCTGTTAGATATATTAATGTGACATGTTTCCTCATGATCTCAATACAACTATCTTGGATGTCCCACCAATGTGACTTCATCCCTATATTCATAGCTAAGGGATATGATTATTCTATGTGTATAACATAGTTCTATGGGTTTTCAACCAAGGAGGCACAATCCCCCCACTTATTTTTTTTATCAAGGGTAAGTTCCGAGGTTTTCACCAATGTTAATATGCCCTCAGGAAATCATGTCAATTAACATTCTACAAAGATTTCTCTCTCTGATTATACGTCCAAGTTTTCACCAATGTGAATATCCTTGGATAAAGTGCTCTTGGGCAATAAGTGAGTTTATTGGGGTAGCTAGTCCCTCAACTCATCCTTGCCAGTCTCCTCACCAGATGTGAAATTCACATCAAATCACTCTTATTCAACACATGAGATCCAATCATGTGGTCTTGGAGGATAGGGTGTTTCTTTTGGACCAACCCATGGTCTCGAGTCAATGCGGTGCAAGTGTAGAAGTGCACATTAGCTAAGCATTCAATTCTTTGTGTACATGGTGCATTATAAGCTAAGTAAATGATTGATCCCATATGTTCTCATGTATTGAAATTTACAATTCCACAGTACTAAAGTCAGAAGGAAAAGGGACAGCTTATTTAACTAGAATTGAAAGCATACACCATCACAATGAATCGTAAGCAATATTATTAAGTATGAACGTGATGAAAACAAATAGAACCCAAACATTTCCATTCGGCGCCCTGTTTTGCACACTGAAGCCTGCCTCGCCGCACCGACCTGAGACTCGGCGACAATTACAGTGGCCTCCTAGATCTACTCGGCACCCTGTTCTGCGCACTGAAGCCTGCCTCGCCGCACCGACCTGAGACTCGGCGACAATTACAGTGGCCTCCTAGATCTACTTGGCGCCCTCTTCGATGCACCGAAGCCCAGCTCGGCGTATTGAATTGTGACTTGGCGGAATTTCCAGTAAGCTAGAAATTGCCCGGGAGGCAAATTGCCCGGGAGGCTCGGCGCACCGAGGAGGTCGCTGAACGTTGTGAAACAGCCAAAAACAGGGTTTTTCTCGCCAAATTTGTAATACTTTGAAAGGGAAGGTAAACTAAATGTATTGTTCTATCATACTTATCGCATTCAACACACATAGCAAGTTTACAAGGCATTAGCACAACCATGGTCTATTTTTTTGAAAACAAGTGAAGCAAGCTTTGAAAATCAATGCAAATGTTTATGGAACTACTCCAATCAACAACCAAATGAATTCATCTACTTATAAAAGATGAGGAAGAAAATGCAAGATATCTCCAAGTTTCCAACTCTTATCTTCTCCAACTTCTCCAAGCTTGCAAGATCAACAATGGAGAAAAATGGTGATTCTCTTATGCTTAGAGAGTCAAGGCATGGAGGCCCATGCCCCTAGCCCCTAGCTCAACCAAATCTAACCCTCCAAATCTAACCACTAAATTCTAGACCCTTAGATTGAAAGGTTAGTGGGAGTTGGTATTC
Source organism: Pachysandra terminalis (assembly GCA_031762675.1). Taxonomy (NCBI): domain Eukaryota; kingdom Viridiplantae; phylum Streptophyta; class Magnoliopsida; order Buxales; family Buxaceae; genus Pachysandra; species Pachysandra terminalis. The sequence continues at coordinate 981 of JAUPMG010059222.1, read as the reverse complement.
CCCACCACCAACCCCCTTTCTCCCTTGCAAACCAAGCCACACATCACAAAAGAAAGAAATTCAGCAAATCTTGGACACTCATCATAACCATAGGATCTAAGTGATTGTCACCACACATCTTAACTTTAAATGGGCCATGCTACGGTGTGTAGCGCCAAAGCCTGTAAGGGACAACACATCCGATCACATGGTCGGATTAACCCGATGGGTAATCCAAACAAAAGAAATTTAACATCATATGGTTTAGAAATCTAAATCTGCACAATCAAAAGAGTTTAGGCTATTATATATAATCATGCCATTTTTATGTAATCAGACACGTCTGCTGTCTTTGCATTTAAAGTGCAATATCCCGAAAGATACAGCATTGAATGCCCGCCAATTCGAGGTACGATTTCCCGTTTTTTATCTTTAGCATAAAAAACAAAGACCGGGGGGTAATTGAAGATTTGACGGTCTAAATAATCCCTTTGGACACGCGGCATGATCCTAAAACACGTGTGTACGCTTTTAAGATACAGTCGCATATGCCATGTCATACATAAAGCAATTACTTGCTCCCTCCTTATTGGGCCACGTCAGCAATACTGATGATGAGTCAATTTGGAAATTGATTTAATTCAATCATATTTTGACACGTGGCAAGGTAAAATGTGTAATTACATTCAAAGAATGTATAAATTAGAATTTCGAATATTGTCTGAAAGTATATTTTGAAGAAAGCCCACTCAGGGAGAATTGTCTCGAAATTAACAACGTACTTCGAGGTCCTACTCAAAATGGGTATCGAATCACATACTTGAAGTGGAACATGAAGGCATATTTATGTTAACCACAATCAGTATTTCGAGGTTATACCTCGATATAACCAGTATTTTGTATTTTTAGAAGACATCTCGAAATAATCAAAATCATTGATATTCTGAAACACCTTTCGGGATAATCATTTTAATGACTCGAAAGTCACTCACTTATACATAG
>JAUPMG010059202.1:0-13589 GCA_031762675.1 Pachysandra terminalis | reverse complement strand
AACCCCTTGTAATTACTACCCTGCCATCATTAATTTTACAACAATGTCACTCATGCACATATGTAGAGTGTTCTCTACAGTTTTACCCTTATGCTAAAAAAAATAAAAAATTCTACGCATTATGTCACGCTAATGTACATTTGCTATATATATATATATATATAATATGATAGATAAAATAAATAAATAGGATTTTTTTTTTCTTTTTACCGGGTCGGGTCGTTACATAGACCCCATAGGCTGTTAAGACGGCATGGGCCAAGCGGTAAGAAAGAAATGGACTTTGGCCCAATAAAGGCAATACAGGCCTGGAAAGATAGCGCACAGGTTCAGCAAGTTAAAGCGAGCCCGGTTTTTCAAAGAAGGGTTGCAAGACGTGCTATGAACATGAAGTAAGGAAGTGGGACAGGTGTCAGTAGAGGAATGACTGAGGTTCCCCATTATCAGCCAACTGCCAAAATGGTTATGGTAAAGGCATATAAGAAGAGATCAACCAAAATGGGAAAGGTCTCCACAGCAAATCAACCAAAGCTACACATAGCTTCATCTCTGATCTCTAGTGATCATTAGTTTAGCATTCTGGAAGGATCCTGCTCCACCTACTGCGTCATCCAAACCAGTCGGCCACGGAGGAATCCCAGTCGGGTGTTTTTCAGAACCCTCTCGATCGTCTCTTGTATGTCGCATTGTGCACCCGCAAAGTAGCTTAGTTTCGTCCCACAGCCGGAGCCCAAAGAACCGTTGGAGGTCCTCTCGATAGTCACTTGCATGTCGAATTGTGCACCCGTGAAGTAGGTTAGTCACGTCCCACAATCAGAGCCCAATGAATTTATGAAGTTTCTATATTTTTCTTGTTTACCTTACTTCTTAGAAGGTTTACCTTCTAGTTGTATTTGATCTTTTGTTCTGGTTTATATATATAAGGTGTTGTTGATCGCGTAAAATCAGTTTCTCTGGATCGATCACTGATCCTTCGAGATTGGAAGCCACATAATCGTCTGATTCGCAATCGGTCGTACAATTGACCGATTCACTTTGATAACTAATTTACGCAGTTAACTTACATAACATGTCTTTCAGGTAAACTCTTAAGAGTTTTGGCATGCCCGTGCACATTTCAACTATACGACCGAGAATGAACTTTCACCATCTTCTTTAGATAAATTTGCAAAGGTCTGATTCGGGAGATAATCGGGCGACGACCTTCCTTAAAGCTTGTCGGGTAACAAACGCATCATAATAGGAACGTGTTCCAACCGGTGGATGATCTAATTGACCTGCTTGACTTGACTCACAAACATTGCAGATATTTCTTCCCCATTTCCACCAACATATCTTGCGAGTTTTCCAAACATTTTCTCCCAGTTTCCATGTGCGTGTCCTATTTTTAAACTCAAGTAAACCCCTTCACACTCCTCTAAAGAAACACGTCTGTACCTGCAACTGATATTCATACAAAACTAATTAATGTTTTTGACATCTCAGATTCTTTATAGTATTCGGTGTTGGCAGTTAGCCATAAGAACAAGTGGGGATTTTAACTCTCGATCGGCTTTAAACCCAAAGACCTGCCAACGAAAGAAAATAGCAATAAATATATAAAACAGGTCATTGTGATCTACTTAATCAAAGAGGCACTTGCTTGGTGATTGCTACAAGTTGGATTATTCCATCTACTTGAGCTCATCACTTACAATGGAATAAAGGATAGGTCGATCCCGGTCCGGATCGGCGGATCAACTCAAGATCGGTTCGAGACAAATCGGGATCTCAAATCATTCCCAATTTTTTTTAAATAAATAAATAAATAAACTTTCTCAGGATTGGGGATAGTACCAATCTCTGACCTATCCGTATCTGGATCGGCGATCGTAGTCTTGGCTGATCCCGATCTGGACCGACAATACCGGTAGGTACCGGCCGGTTTGGATCCCATACAAAAATTGGATCGGCTGGACCAGTCACCGGACCAGTGGTACCGGTCGGTATCGAACCAGTCCAGGTTGATACCAGTTGGACCGTTCCATTTATAAATTAAAAAAGCATACAAAAATTGGATCGGTTGGACTGGTCTGATCCAAAGCCTCACGATACAATAGTTGTATCGTAGCTTGAGACCGGACTGGTCTTGGCCTATCCTGGTATGAACCGGATCAGTCCAATCCTTGAAACCATGTTTGGATCGGGCTATCTGGCTCAGTTTCGAACAATTCAGATCGGACAATTTATTATGGATCGTCCAATTTTCCTCAAAAAAATTATTTAAAAAAAAATGGACAATATTTTGAATCGATCCAACTCGAAATCGGACCAGGATCCCCAATCCAATACCAATTTTAAACACTATGTTACAAGAAGATGCAGCTGGGTTTAATCAACTCATTACATACAATAGCTCTCTTCATCATCATTAACAAATGAATCATATGACGGGACCCCGGGTCCCATAATACCCCAGCTCTCCCATAAGAATCTCTGGATTTACAGAATGCTACAGAAGGAGAGGGACAAAAAGACAAGATCTGATTAATAATAAGCAATGGGTGCATGTAGAGTAGGACACTGTCAAAAATAAAACAAAATGTAGGATAGGATATAGTGGGGGAACACAATCATGATAGTTATCTCGCTTCCCTACGCTGCTACACGCATCACGCATGTAATGTGAGACTCCCCTCAAAATTAAATAAATAAAGGGGTTTTGCTATCCGAATTATGTGGGACCCAGGGATCCTGCCATATGATTCAAATGGAAAACCAATGTTTTAGAACCCGGTTAGACCGGATGACTTGAGATCTGCCCTAATATAAGTCTGGGTCCGCCATGGGTCAACATGTGCTATTAACCCAGTGGAGAAATACGGTGTGACCCGAGTAGTTTGAATGGCTTAAATCTAGGTTTTTACAAGACTGGTTTCCCCAATGGTTGAACCAATACTGGTTTGAGTTTCATAGGATTCTCAAGTGTATTAATGTTAGGGTTGTAATTCGGTTGGTTTGGTTCGGTTTAGTGGTCAAACCAAAACCAAATCGAACTACATAGGATCAAACAAAAAAACGAACCAAACTAAAATAGAAACTAAAAATTTGGTTTTTCAGTTAGGTTTGATAAAATTAATGATATTTTAGTTATTAAATAATTAATATACATAAGTTTATTTTCGATTTAGTTCAATTTAATTGAAGCCTTAATCATAAATTAAATCAACCTAATTTATTTTTATCCGTAATCAAACCAAAATGAATAAATAAATAAATAAATTGAACCGATTTTTTTCGGTTTGATTCAGGTTCAATTTTGAAGGTGTAGTTATATCTTAAAATGTTACGTAAATGAGTTGTACTTTTACAATTCTGAAGGATTATATCTCGAATGCAGATCCTCTGAGATGAGCATGTCTTGTCTATTCATAAGTTCATGAGGGCAAGGTGGAGTTATTTTTTATTTTTTTAACCGTAACCATTTTGCCCTCACCTATATGCTTTTTGACAGAAAAAATTATCATTTTACCCTCGGATCTATCTCTCATCACACACCCATCACATGGAGTGTTCATCACAGAAGATTCGCGTCCTTATATCTCTAACCGCATCCGACAGGTTTGCTAACCAACAACAAGATACTTCATTATCTATACAATAATTAACCAAAACATTTGCAGCAAAATTCCTCTCTCTAAACAAAGGTGATGATGCTTAAATCATACTCTCTCATGATACGTTTACGAAAAAGGTGAACCATGATTTGTGCATTTGTGCATTAATGAAAATTAAAAAAAAAAAAAAAAATTTATACATAATTTTTCCTTATTGTTTTTACATTTTTTAACCTATCATCAACTCAAACTCACTAAAATCAACCTTCCCATCAAAATTCAAATCCACAACCTCAACCATCCTCTCAAACTCCCCATTCTCCATCCCATTAGCCAACCCCAAACACTCCAACACCCTCTTCACCTCCATTGCCTCTATAAACCCATCGCCATCCTTGTCAAAAACAGTAAAAGCCCGGCGCAACAGCTCGGCGCGCCTCAAGCCATCCTCCTCTGAGCCGCCAATCATCTCTTCTGCTCGAATTTCATCCTCCGAGCCACCTACGATATCGAAGCTAGATCCATCTTCATCAGTACCAATCAAGCCAAGCTTCTCCACCACGCGACGCGCTTTCTCCTTCTTGATTCTTCCCTCAGCATCCATATCGAATACCACGGTGAGCGCTTGGGCAGCCAGGCCGTCGAGTTGAGCCACATTGTGCTGTGTCGCCGGCTTGGGAGGAGTTGGCTCCGGATTGAACCGGGTTGTGATAGATTTTATGACGCCAAGTGCATGTACAAGCTCTCCGAAGAGCCGGTAGCAAACTCCGACGACGTTAATCATCTTCAGTTGTCAAAGAAACCTGAAAAAAAAATTAGAAATATTTCCTTGCTTAATGAGAAGTAAGACTAGCTCGACTGTTTCCGTGTTGAGGTGTAAACTTCTTATATAGGGAGCAGGCAACATATTACCCTTGCTGTATAGACAATATTACCAAAACACCATTGTCTGAAGATCTAGGGGAAGCTAACTATTACTTTAAGGATAAATTACATTGACAACTCCTTAAGTATCCCTCAAATCTTGGCCTTATTTAAGGATGGCAATGGGTTGGGTTAAATGGGTAACCCGCCCCCGCCCCTAGTGGTTAGGATTTGGTTACCTGTAAGTCTGGTTTGGGGTGGGTAAGGTTTGACTCAACCCGTTCTGTTGCCATTCACCTATGTTTTAAATATATATTTTATGTATAAATTTATATTTTATAAGTAAATATATTTAAAATAGTAAAGATTTAATTTAACAAAACATTTATTTTTAAAAGAAACTTTTAACTGGGTCAAACCTGCCCTAGCCCGTTACTGCCTCGATAGGGTTAGGAGCGGATTTGGTATTAGGGGCTCCTTTAGAAGCTGGTTAGGGTTCGTCAAAACTTGCCCCGAACCTGCCCCATTGCCATCCCTTATTAAACCAAAGTGGGAGAGGTCTACCAATCTCTAACAAAAACTGAACATTTGAGCATAATATCCTCTAATTAATTATAATTATAATAAATATTAATTATTTTTTAATTTTTAATTATTTTACTTTTATAATTATTTGTTTTAAATTTATTTTTTAATCCTAAAATTATAAAGATCAATGAGGTTTTCATAATTTCGCCTGTCATAAAGCTTCTTTCTTCTTCCATAGGCACATCTTTTGATCTTAAGATCATTAAACAAGATATATAAGACTATTTTCGTCCTTAAAATATATTCTTAAAATGGTTATAAGTTAAAAATAAATATTCGGTTATTTTATTGACCCTTCGTAATGAAAGGGGTTTGTTGTAATATACTTCAACCTATAGGGGATGTATTTGTGATGATCAAAGGTTTGAGGGGCGTACTTGATGACATTATGCCAACCCCAAGAACCCTTATTTTTAAAATAAAAATATTAGTAAAAATGAAAAAAGTATTTTTCATTTTTACGTTGGAAACTATTCTATATTTGAATTCTCGAAGCTGGAGAAGCTTATTAATGAATCTTGATATGATAATGCTTTATTATAGAAGCTATTTTAATATCGGTTCGGTGTATCTGGAGATTCCATTTAGGGTCACCGCGTTTTGTGTTTGTATTCTAATTGACCGGTTCGGTTCGGTTCTGTTTGATGTATGGGTTCAGTGTTCTTCAAAGCAGATAAGAGATGGACCATTGTCCTAAACGGTTCATAACAATGGATGACTTACGGTTCAATGGTCTATACTGTAGCATTTAAGGCCCCGTTTGTTCAAGAAGCGCTTCCTGAACTCAAAAGAGTTTCCACACAAAGCTTGAGATAGTGTTTGCTGACACACCTCTACATTGGATCAAGGTTTCAAGGATCGGACCGATCCAGTTCATACTGGTCAGTCGGTATTGGGATCGGCCAAGATCGGTTCGGTTCCAAGTCACGATACAACTATTGTATCGTCAGGTTTTGGACCAGATCGATACAACCGATATCGGTACGTACCGATCGGTACAACCAGTTTAATATTTTTTTTTTGTTTTTATTTTAAATCAGACGAGACCCAAACGGGTCTGGTATGGTGCTCGGTATCACCGGTCCGGTGACCAGTACCACCAATCCAACGACAAGTCCGATCAATCCAGAAAAAAAAGAAAAAAAAAAAGTAATTTAAAAAACAAATTGGGCAGTCCAATTTTGTACCGAATCTGGACCTGACAGTACCATCGGTCAAGAAATAGATCGGCCGGGACCGGTCTGTTCCCCGATCCTGAGACTTTAAACCTTGCTTTGGATGGAAGTGGTTCTTTAAGAAGCCATTTTAACAAAATTAGAGGAGAGCTGCTTTTAGGAACCGAGTTTGCAATTGCAAAAAGAAGTTAGTACTGTTTTAAGGAAGAAACTCCACTGCGACAAAATGGTACAATATTTGGTGCGGTACCACGTATCGATAAGCCATGTCATCGCTAACCAGACGGAAGCAGCCGTTACCTTTTGTTTTATTCAACGAGACTTTCTGCACTAAGTCTGGCGTTGACAAAATGACATACTTTCTGCAGAAAGTCTACATTGCATTGAATGGAAACCCCTCCTTATTTTTGAGAGCATTCTTCTTGCTTAATCTCACCAAAAAAATTAAGTCCTTCCTCAAGCAAGGATCCATAACCTCCGGTTACCTAAATATTTGGTCGTCGGAAAAATGTAAAAATGCATGCATCGACTTGCACCTAACTGGATATTGACTTTTGAAAGTATTGAAGTTATATCGATCACATTGGATCGTGGTTAGGATCATCAAATATGTGGCGCTCCACTGCTCTAGTGCTCTGAGCAACCAAATTGAGAGAGAGAGAGAGAGGAGAAGAAGAATCTGCTAACATGTTTTTTGGTAAGCTAACATGCACCTTAACATAAGAGCAGTACTATTACTATTCCTTCAAAAAAGCTGTCGTTTCCAGTTTCCAACAAATCTTTCCTTTAATTTGGATCTATTTTATGGAAAGATCAATAAAAGGTAATATTATAACCGAAATTCTCATTTCTTATACTTATACAAGAATAGAGATCTTATATCCATATAGCACGTGCGTTGCACGTGGTGTTTGAAGCAAATGACTTTTAAGAAAAAGTTACTTAATATGGTTATGGTGTTTAATTATGTCGTATAGGTTTTATCATTGTGTATAAGGTCAAGGCACAATTTAAATGCTTTTTTACCCATTAAAATCTTTCTTATATATTTTTTGGCAAATTTTATATAAAAATCTGATTCAATCTTACACTTATATATTCCCTCCATTTATCTACGAAGATATATTTGATTGAAATATTGATAAAGCCATAAAAGATAAAAATAAAATTTTGATTAATAAAATGAAATCATATCATCCTATACTTAAAAACATTTCAACGATAGTATCAAAGATGAACTTTCTAACAATCAAATCTTTATTATCAATGACTGAATCATGTAGTCTTTTAACTTTTTAGCTTTCCAATTCCAATTTTAATCAAATTTTCAAATATTGTAGTTTCAATTCAAATGGCTTAAGAAATCCATAAATAAGGATATTAGAAAAGATAAAAGTTACACCAATTATGATGTGATTAAGAAAAATAAAAATCAAATAATTTATTAGGATTATAAAATTCTATTTTTGATGGAGTTAATGAATTAAATGATCTTCAAAGATATAATTATAATAACAATATCATTGATAATAATTAACAATATTAGTAGCATCATCAACAACAACAAGAACAACAAATAGTTTAATTTCGTAGAATTTGAGAAGTCCCATAAGTATTGAAGGAGTTATATGAGTTGCCAATAGCAGTTTCACTCATATCACTTATCTATTTCAAATATCTAATTAGATAATAATTATGTTTTAGATAATTTTATAGAGAAGTCTAATTATAATTGTTTTGCCTCTGTTGCACTTCCATAATTATGAAGATATGATAGATTTAAGTGAAGAAAGAGGAAACCTTTTTAATTTAAGTTTTTTAGTGATTAGAAGAGGAAAATCATTAACTAAAATAACTAAATGATATTCTATTTAGGAATTATGTGATTCAATGAACATGAAATTATTTTTTAACTATGTGGGTCACTAAACAATAGAACATTATTTTTTAATTATGAAATACATAAAGTTAAGGGATTTCAACGAATAACAAAACATAAATTATGTAGTATCTATTTATTTTACAGATTTAATATAAAAAGAAAAACTTAAAACTAAACAAGCATGAGAATCTAAGCTAAATTTGAGCACCATAAAAAACATGAAACCAAAATCTATAAATAAATTATTATTTTTTATTTTGAAAGACACAACTCGTACCAGTCACAGAAAATTCCATGAAATACTTGTTTTTCAAGCAATTATCATCAATCTCTTCAACTAAGATGTAGAATTCTAATTGAAATGGATGGCCAATTTATATAGAGTATAAGTCAATTTTATTGATTTGACTTTAATAGATTATGCATATAGGAGTTACAGAATATCAAGTGTTAGTGATTTGATTTTAATGTAATTTAGACATAATTATGTATATAAGAGTTACAGAATACGAAAGTTAATGATTTGATTTTTATGTAATTATATCTAAATAGTATAAAGGTGTTACATAGTACCAAGGGTTAGTAATTATATTTTAATATAATAAAATTTAAATAATATGTAAGAGTTATAGAATGTCAAGGGTTAGTAATTAGATTTTAATATAATAAAATTTAAATAATATGTAAGATTTATAGAATATCAAGGGTTAGTGATTTGATTTTAATGTATTAGAGTTAAATAATTAGAGAAAAAATTTATATTGATAAAATTAACCTTATAAAATAAAGTGACTTTTTAATAGATCATTCAATTGCATTATGCCAATATTATAATTTTACTGACAAAAGTAGGGGGGAAAAAAAGAGAGGACGAAAGTTGGGGGAAAAAAGGAGGACAAAAAAAATGGTTTTTGCTTTTAGGTGTAGTAGAATATTAGCTATTTTTGTTTCATGGCCAAAAAAAATTATAATAAATGGACTCAGCTAATCTTTTATCCTTCGTTGCTCTCCCCTAAAGCCGAGGTTTTGCAGATGGGACAGACATTCCTCGTCTGTAACCACTTCTTTATGCAATCTGCATGATATTCATGTCCACAATCAAGAATCCCAATCTTTTCCCTATACTCATACTCGCTCTGCTAAAACCACCATAGCTACACACCATTAGTTTTGAGTAATCCTTAATGAACAAATGAACTAAAACGAAAGAGAAATTAGAGGAATGGAACATGTTGCTTTCCTCAACATAAACAATGTGATAGTACCTGGCAAATAATGCATGTGTTCGGCTCCTGCTCCATGTCTATTGGCTCTTCTAAATTGATATAGGCTGCAGATGAAATATGAGTTCTTGTCTTTAGATGTCGTCTGATGGTTTCCTCTGACAGTCCAGTATTTAAATGGCCAATCCTTTCTCTCAAAGCAAGTAGTTTATGCAATAGCATTTAGCAAATGTGCATGATTAAACCAAGTCTGAAAATTTTTGGAAACATATCTCAAAAAGCTGGCCTTTTAGTCATTAAAATCGTAAATAACATATCTTAAAAAATATGGCCTTTCAAGTCATTAAAATCACGTCCAATCTTAGTCTTCCCATATGAACCCCAATTCTTTCAAATGAATACATGAGAAAAATATGCTAAATTTTCTTGCTCCTAATCAAAACTTTTCGTGAAAAAATGTTAAACTTAATTCGTACGTCAGGTAATCAATATCCATCCTATTGATTGAGAAGAAAACTCATATTTTCTTGATTTCACGTGCACACAAAAAAGTAATTATATAAGAAAAGAAAGAAAATTTATGTAGAATGATTTGAAAAATAAATGAAAAAATATTAAAGAAAACAATAAGTATAATGAATTGAGAAAAGACTAAGCTAAAAGGAAAGTTCTATTTGCATTGCTTGGAAAAGAACAAATTCTTACTGTAACATAGATTGAAATCATATGAGATGAGGAAAGAAAGTTAACAAGAGCTAAAGAAGACCAACTAAAATGGAGGTTCCACTTTCCCATTGATTGAGAAGTTATCTACCACTTACTTGGTTTCATATGTCACTACAAAATACGGTGTCTTTCTCGGCAATCCAAAACCACCGAGAAAGCTTCGGCGGTCCACTTGACGGTGGTTTTGTCGGCGGTTCGATGGCTCGCCGACAATGTAAATTTTCAATTTTTTTTTTAAATTTTGTGACCGCCAACATTTGTTCTACATGCAATGTTTGTTGGCAGTCCTGTCGACTGCCAACAAAAGTTCAATATAAGATAAAAAAAAAAAGAAAGAAAGAGAGAGAGAAGAGAGAAAGAAATAGGAGAGAGAGAGGGAGGGGGTTTATGCTGCTACACAGTAGCTATGGCAGCAGCAGCAACAGAGAGAGAGAGAGAGGGGGGGTTACTGCTGCTGTGCAGCAGCCGAGAGAGAGAGAGGGGTGGATGGGTGGGTCTACGGAAGAGAGAGAAAGAGTGGGGAGAACAGAGAAGGGGTGAGAGAGAGAGAGAGAGAGCGGGGGTCTACGGACGAGAGAGAAAGAGGGGGAGAGCAGAGAAGGAACGAGAGAGGGAGAGTTAGTTTAATTTAAAGAAAGAAAGGGGTATTGCTCGACAGTTGTTACGGGACCGCCAAGCAAAGGTAAATTTCAACACCCTCACGCACGGGAAAATTCCCGCGCGATAGGGGGATTTCTTGGCGGTCCTGCATGGACCACCCAGAAATCCCCATATTTCAAACCCCTCTATGGCGGGATTTTTTCTCACGCGAGAGCGGTCCTACCAGGACTGCCGAGCAAAGTCTCTTTCCTTGGCGATCCAAGTAGGATAGCCGACCCTTCTCTAAACCCCTCGTCGCGGGTGTTTTTCCCACTCGAGAGGGAGATTTCTCGGCAGTCCTACCAGGACCGCCGAGGAAAGAGACTTTGCTCGGCAATCCTATCAAAACCATCGAGAAAGGTCAATTTTAACCCTTAACGGTCCACTAGAACCATCGAGTAAAGAGACATTTTTCGGTGGTCCTGTTATGACAGTCGAGAAAATGTCAGATCGCGCGCGCGCGCAAAAGGAGATTTATCGGCGGTCTACTAAAGACCCCCGTTTTTGTAGTGTGTGAAAAGTACTAACTATATGACAAAAGAAAGAGAGCATAGAATGTCATGACCTAAGAAAAGGAACAAATAAAAAGATAATTTCATATTTACATTGATTGAGAAGGAAACTAACCCTTACTTGTTTTCACACATAAATAAAAACTAGTCATGAGAAGAATATATAAAACTTAGAGATGAAACCACATAAAGAAAACTAAGTTAAAAGAAGAGTTCTACTTTCTCATTGATTGAGAAAAAGAGCTACTTTGTATTTGATTTAACATTTAAGTAATTGACTATGCTATCATAATAAGAGAAGTGACATACAAAACAAGGGTAAAATTAAGAACATTAAAACATAACTTGGTGAGGTAAGAATTACCTCTTTGTTGTTTGAGGTATGGAACTTTGTTGAATGACTTCACTTAAATCCTTCTCTTCAAATGTGGGTTGAAAAGCTTGGGTTCTAGACTACTAAGAATATCTAAAGAGAAAGACGAAGAGTTTTTCTAAGGCCTAAGGGAAGGCTGAAAGGTGTATTGTTGAGTTGGGTGAAGAGAATTTCTAAAGAGAAAGAGGAAGAGTTTCTCTAAGTTCTAAGGAAAGGCTTGAAGTTGTGTTGAAATGGGAGAAGATAATTTCTAAAGAGAAAGATGAAAAGTTTCTCTAAGGCCTAAGGGAAGGCTTGAAGGTGTGTTGAGATGGGTGAAGAGAACTTTTAAATAGAAAGATGAAGAGTTTCCCTAAGGCCTAAGGAAGGATTTAAGGTGCGTTGAGATGGATGAAGAGAGGGGGTATTTATAGGCTAAGGGTGAAGGTCTTGGATTACTTTTGGGATTTTGAAAAGGGTAGTTTGGTCTTTTGGGTGTAATAAAGCTCCATAATAACTTTGTCTTTTATGGCTATACACTTTAAATGATGAAAATGTTAAGGGTAGAAGTGTAAATGTCAAGGGATTAGGTGAGGAGAATTGATATCACTGGATGGCATACGTGGTAATAAATAGTAGGTCAAGGGTCATTGACCAAAACTTTTTCCATTATGGATGGTAAATGCATTTGTCTTTGAATCTCAAAAGGGTGAAAAACTTGGGATGGTTGTGTGATTTGATGGATCAAAGATCAAAGGCCAATGCTAATCCCAATATGAAATGTAGACCACCTCTTTCTTGGGTTATAAGAAGAATGCCAAAAGTGTGAAAGGCTTAGAATGGGTGTTGTGAGGTGGATTGGTATGTCTTTTTGAGCTGATTGTTTGGACTGTGTGGATTGGGCTTATCTTAATGGACTTGGATTGTTGATTGGGGTAAAAACGAATATAGGTAAAGTGTTTGGACTTTACAGATTGGTCTACACCAAAATATGGGTTTCCATTTAATTAAGAAGTCAATTAATAGAAAATCCATTATTGACATATTTGACCAAATGGGCCTTTATCATGGTAGAATTTAAATTTTTGATCCTATGTGTATTTTAGGGCTTTATAAAGGTTGATTGTCACTCATTTGAAGAGGATTTCAAGTAAATTAGCCAAAATTGGGTGTCGACAGCTGCCCCCCTTTGCCTGACTTGCCATGTCAGGGAAGGCAAAGGAGTAGACCCAAAACCAATTTTGGCTAAAGAAGTTTTGCATTTCATATCCAAAGTGAAAGTCTCTAACCAACATATTATGCATTGTAACAATTTTGATTCATCTCAACTTGGGATAATAAGAATGAGCAAAGTCTGACATTCCTTGTCCATTTGTTGGGCTATTGGTTTGTCGGGGATATGGGTTTCAGGATCCTAGATACAAATCTCTCCAGTCTCTCGGGTTTTGGATGCACAACCTTCTTTTTGTACTCCTCACCTACTCGAAATGCTTTGGGCTCTTTGGGAGATAAACCGCTCCTTCACCTTTCACCACATGTGTTGATGGTAAAATGCTATAAAAGTTCCTTTGTTGAGAATCATCTCTAATGCACATTGCATTTGCTTGGTTTCAAACTTTAATCTTAGATGATTAATGCTCACTTCTAGTCAATGCTAAGAAAGTGAAACCTAGCAATCTTGATATTGAATGATCATGCCCGTAAGGATCATCAAGCAAATCTAATTGAAAAGCATAACCAAATCAAAAAGTACTTTGTTGTTGCATAGTGATCTATAGTGTGGTACAGAAGGACCGACCGCATATTAGACTCACTTATGCATGGGTGGCCTCATGGAACTAGAGTTTCCTCCACTGGAGTTCCGTCGAGGCTAACACAAGACTCAAGACACAACTAAGACATCATTCAAAACAAGAATCACAAATGGAAAAGACACCATAATTTGGGGGGGGGGGGGGGGGGGGTGACTTAAAGAATTTCACGAACTAAACCAAAAATTCCCAATTCTTAGATTTTAAGTTTAAATTCGTAA
>JAUPMG010059191.1:0-13589 GCA_031762675.1 Pachysandra terminalis | reverse complement strand
GTTAATTAGCCTAGCTGTTTAGAATCAATTATTTATGGTGTAAATAGGTAATTTCCTTATTTAGGTAGGTTAGTCAAATGTTGTACCCTATATCTAACAGTGTAACAATTCTGATCGGGAGAATGAATTATTCCATTCCAAAATCCTTCAGTGTCCATGGACTTCATCGATGGGCTTCCTAGTTCAGCCCATGGTTTTAAATTTCGCCGCCATGCCGCCAAAATGTTGCCATTTCCCCCCTTGGGGAAATGGAGATATTTCCCCATTTGGGTAAAATATGGGCGAAATCTGGCGAAATCTGGGAGAAATTTGGCCAGACACCCCTTGGCAAAATCGAAATTTAAAACCTTGGTTCAGCCCATAAGACTTCTACTTTAGTTGTTGTTGACCACTTCAGTAAGTACGCTCATTTCACACCATTAAGTCATCCCTACACGGCTTTGATCATAGCAGAATTGTTCATTCGAGATGTTGCTAAGTTACACAGCATGCCAAGTTCAATTATCGGTGATAGAGACCCTGTTTTCCTCAGCCAATTTTGGGAAGCTTATTTTAAGTTGCAAGACACTACAGTCTACACTATGCAGAAGCACCGCTTACCATCCTTAATCAGATGGCCAAACTGAGGTGGTTAACCGGTCAATCGAGCAATATCTTCAATGTTTTGCTGGCCATCATCCTCAACAATGGACCAAGTATCTTCCTTGGGCAGAATTTTGGTTCAACACTTCCTATCATAGCTCTATCAAGATGTCACATTTTCAGAATGTATATGAACGACTACCTCCACGGATAGATACTTATAATCCTAGGTCCACAAGTGCTCATACGGTTGACACAGCACTGCGTGACCATGACCTGCTCCTCAAGTTCTTGTGGGACAACCTCCATGTTGCTCAAAATCGAATGAAAAATCAAGCGGACGGTCATCGAACAGAACGAACGTTTAAGGTGGGTGATTGGGTCTTCCTCAAGCTTCAGCTGTATCGACAGCATTCTTTAAAGAACAAGGGAGTCCATAAACTCAGCCCATGATTTTATGGGCCATATCAAGTTCAAGCTCGTGTTGCTCTACCACCCATTGTTGACTTAGAATTTTGAGAATGGCATCCAGCAAAAATCTTGGATCGTGGTATTTTTTTTTTTTTTTTTGATAAGTCATGAAAATATATATATATATAAAGATGTGAAAAGAAGAAGAAAGTACAGCATCCACTGTTTTAGCGAAAAACCAAAAACAATGGAAGCAAAGACAAAAAAGGAGAGGGGATCAAAACCCAAAACAGAAAACAATGCACGCACAAGAAACACAGATGATATGAGTCACACTAATCAAGCCATCTCTAGAGTCAAATCCCCTGCAAACATAGCACCTCTCCTCGCTAGATTCTCCACCAATCAATCGGTCTCCCTTGGCACCAAATGGAACGAGATGTTCCAGCCCCGAGCCAAGGAAGAAGCCAAACGAACCAGATGAGACACCCTCTAGCTGCAAATGGTAGGCCTCTCCAACCAATCGACAATGTAAGATGAAGCGCAACCAACAACTAGGTTGGAAAAACCCTGATCCCTGCCACTAAAGCCAACATCTCCGTCCTCACAAGCTCACACACCTCAATCGGATCGGAGAACACAAAAATGGGCTTATCCACCTAGTCCCTAAAAGCACCTCCGCTCCCCCCCCCCGACATCAGGCCAGATTGGAATGAAGACGACAATGAACATTTTCACCCATCCAGCCTGAATGGTGGCCTGAATGGGCTGCTTAGGACAAGAATGAACAAGAACCACAGAGACCATATACCACTCCCGCATAAAATCTGTCGCCGATAGACCAGCGAACGGACCCCGAATCGAGGCCCAAGAGGCAACGGAAGACATGATCCCCGCGATCACGCTGATAGTCGCGGAAGAGACATCCAGAAAAATCCTCTGATTCCGCTCCTCCAAATATGCCAAAGGATAGCCTAAAACACCATGCAAAAGAGAATCGTCCCCCTCTCGGAAATACCTGGAAATCTTCACTGATCTAATAACTGACATAAGCCCTCCGGAAACCCACACTGTACCAATTGTACGTAGAAAAAAAAAACCAAATGTTCGAGGCCATGGAACAGTGAATAAAGAGATGATCCAGAGACTCCACCGCTCTACACAAAAACACATGTGGGAAGAAAGGGCCGTGAACCTCCTCCTTTGAAGCATGTCCGTTGTGTTAATCTGATATAATAATGCAGTCCAAGTGAATGCTCTAACTCTGAGGGGGACAGGGGGAGACCACAAAGACCGGACTAAAAAAGGAAGTGACCCAACACGATCCGGACGAAACTGACTGAAAAAGGACCGACACAAAAAGACACCGGCAGGATCAGGAGTCGAGATCCTCAAATCCGCCCACTCAGAGCTCACGAAAACCTCACCAACGACAGCAAAAAGGGCACACAACTCCTACCATTCCGCCTCCCTAACATTTCTACGGAGAGGAAGGTCCCACACAAGACCCGACTCAGACCAAGAAAAAATATAACAGACGAGAGAAGACTGATTGAAAACGACCCGGAAGATGCTCGAAAAACAACTACAAAGGAGCACATCACCTACCCAAATATCACTCCAAAAAAACACCAAAGCACCATCCCCCCCAAACCACCAAACCATAGACAAGAATAAAGGGGCAAGAACAACGACATATCTCCACGGGCTAGCCACATAGATCCTCGAGTTCAGACTCATGTCCCTACCATTAGGTTGAATACCATACTTTTTTGATGATTAACCATCAGGATAGATATATAAAAATGCAAAAGCAAGCAGAAAAAAAGTACAGGAAAAGGGAAAGAAGAAAGAAAAAACAAGAGGTCGGAGCACAAGTAGTGCACCACCAAACCAATGTTGAATACCATACTTACTAACAATAACTTTGCACCACAAGTGATCCCGCTCATTGTTAAAGCGCGATGACCACTTGGCCAAAAGAGGCTGACCACTGTATTTCCCAGGTTTAAGCCACCCCGCTCCCTCTCCTTACACATAATATCCCATTTGACCAAATGATCTCTTTTACCACCATTGCACTCTCACAAAAACTTACGATGTAACTTCTCAATGTGAGAGGCCACCGTCCTATGCATCCTAAAAATCGACATGTAATAAACCGGAAAGTTAGCCAAAGAGGCCTGAATGAGAGTGATCTTATTGCCCAGAGACAAATAGTTCCTCTTCCAAGAGGCCAATCGCCTATCAATCCTCTCATTGACTGGATCCCAAAATACCAAGGATCTAGGATTGCCGCATAAATGCAAACCCAAATAGGACCCAATGCCACACCTAAAAGCCTTTGTGCACTCTTCCAACACCTTACTTCCCACGTGAATCCCTGAGATTGTTGAATTCTTCAGATTAACCTTCATCCCCAAGACCATCTCAACACACTTGTGACCACTAACCTGGGATACCCCAGAATCAACGAAGATAATCATGTCATCCGCAAACTGTAGATGGGCCACCCCAACATCCTCCTTACCCACCCGAAATCCCCTAAAAATACCTCTCTGCTCAGCTGCCCCCATAAGCCAACTCAAAACATCCCCCACTAATGTAAACAGAAATGAGGATAGGGGTCCCCCTGCCTAAGGCCCCTGGAAGATGAAATAAACCCATGAACTAACCCATTAACCATAAAAGAGAAACCCACATTCCAAAGGCACCCCGCAATCCAACGACGCCATCTCACACCAAAACCTTTCTATTCTAAAAATCTCATTCGACCCTATCAATGCTTTTTCTATGTCCACGTTGATGACCAAACCAGGTTCCCCTAATCTAAATCTCTCCTCAACACTCTGTAGCAACCAGAATGCTATTAGTAATTTGCCTACCATTAACAAAAGCAGTGTATACAATGTCGACGACATGTTGCCAATTCCAAGGTGGGGGACACGAAATCAGGGTGCAAATCGTTTTACCTTGATTTTGGCGACATGAGCGACATGTCAGTGACATGGGGGAAAAATTTCAATTTTTTTCGATATTTCCCCCATGTCTCTTGACAAGGGCTACATGTCAGGAACATTGGGGAAATTTTTCAATTTTTTTTGAAAATTTTTTTAAAATTAAAAGAAAAATTAGACATATTTTTTGCATATTTTTTATGTTATATGATGTATTTATACACTACTTAGGGTTGTTTAAAACTTGGGGGGAAAACCCATCAAAAATCCCACATTTCCCCATCATTTCCCCCATATTCCCCTTTTCCCCCTCATAGATATGGCACTTGATTTCTAGTTTTATAATTGACTTACATTCACTTTTAGTTTGGCTTAATTAGATGTAGCATCTTTTTTTACAACTACAGACCCGACAACGTGTAAGTTAACCCCCCTCAAGTAATTATTTTTAATGTGTAGGCATTTTGTTTTGCATTTTTTGATGTATTTGGATGCATTTAGGTCTTAATTAGACATGTTTAAAGTTTTGGACAAAAATCCATCAAAAAATCCATGGTTTCCCCACATTTCCCCTTTTTTACAACATGTCGCCAACATGTCGCCAATGTCACCTGGCGACATCGACATGGTGAACCTTGAACAAAAGCACTCTATTGCTAAGAAACCAGGATCGACATCATATCTCTCATTCTGATGGAAAGAACTTTGGCTATAATTTGTTGATCACTTGTTTTTACACTGTTTCTTTGTTAGGCAGGTTACATTTCCTTCAGACTATGGATATGGACTTGGTGTTACCTGAATCCATTGTTGATCATTTATCTCAATGGAGATTTCGGGGTTTGAACCTGCGAGGAAAGATTTTAATGGAATCCACATTTTTTGCCATTCTATGGGCTATACAGCAATCTTTGTCTCAGACAATTGATGGTATTTTTCGGATGGTGGCATCATGGGTGATGATTCGATCTGAGTTCGGAATTTTCATATGGATTCGATTTCAGGGATTGGAACACTATTCTATTCACTTCGGTGGGCAGTGTTCAGCATAGCGTGATTTGGAGAGCTCCAGGTGATGGTTTCATCAAACTTAACTTTGATGGATCTTCTATGGGTAACCAGGTCCCTCTAGTATTGGAGGAGTTTTCAAGAAATCTGATGGTGTGATATTTCATGTTTATTTAGGACCGATTAGTTATACGGACTCAAGGACAGCTGCAATTAGTGCTTTGATTGCGGGTTTGAATGAGGCGAGGAAATTAAATTTGGAGGATATTCAGGTAGAATGGGATTCATTCTCGGTTATTTCTTGGATGGCTCCAAATTCCATTTATCCTTGGCGGTATATGCATCTTGTAAGGTTGGCAAGATTCTTGACCCATGGCATGCAAATTTCTTTTTTTCATGTCCTCAGATCTGCTAATTCTGAGGCAGATGAGTGGACCAGAAGTGGGGTTACTAGAGTCACTTTGTTTCAGGAATTCCTAATGAGGATTTGAGATGTTAAGTTAGAATTGGATATAGTTTTGTTTTGCTTTTCGTTTTTTTGTTTAGATCACAGTTTGTGATTTTCTTATGTACAGTTCTTGTATATTTTTTTCACTTTGATGATTAATGAAATGTTGTTAATTATCAAAAAAAAATAAAAATTGGCTATAATCTTGTACAGGCTCATGGTCAAACTAATTGGACGAAAATCCTTAATCTCCTCAGCCCCGGGTTTCTTAGGAATCAACACCAAAAAATTAGCATTTATGGCCTTATGGATAATCCCACTCCAAAAAAATTCCGTGAACACCTTTATGACATCAGACTTGACCACCTCCCAATTACTATGGTAAATGCTTAAAGTAAAACCGCCAGGCCCTGGGCCTTATCTCCAGCCAATTCCCACACAGCATCCTTTACCTCCTCCTCAAACTCTCTCAAGCCACACTCTCTTCCTTGCCCCAAGAATTCCCTGACTTCTGCCTTTCAACTTAAAATTGAACACCTTTTCAGACCTGCACAACTTAGAATAAAACTCTGATAACGCACCAATTATACCATCATAAGTCTCAAAACATTCATCCCTGGCTTTAATCCTCATAATCTCATTCCTACCTCTTTTCCCATTTGCCATTTTATGAAAAAACCTAGTATTTCCGTCTCCCTCCTTCAGCCAAGTCACTCTAGATTTTTGTTTCCAACTAATCTCTTCCCAATTGAAAACCCCTTCCAACTCCACCTTAGATGCTTTTCTTTCCTCCACCTCACTTTGACTCAACAACCTCTCCCCCTCCCCCTAATCAATCTCCGCAATTCTATCCATAAGCCTCCTTTTTCTCAACCCAATATCCCCAAATACCTCCTTGTTCCAAACCTTAATCTTTTCCCTTAACATCAGCAAATCCCTCATAAACTTGAAACCCTCCCAACCCGGATTAGCCCCAATGCAGGCTCCCCACCAAGATTGAATAGATTCCTTGAAGTTGGGATGAGAAAGCCACATATTCTCAAACTTGAAAGGATAAGGCCCACGACAACCCCCCAAGGTGCATGCCTAAATAGGCCAATGATCCGAAATTGTCCTATTCAGTAACCATTGGTTGAGAGCCGGAAAATGGGCATCCCACTTAACCGAGGTCAAAAACCTATCGAGACAACAGCACACTGCTGGGGTTTGTTCATTTTTCCAAGTAAAACTGCCCCCCTGCAACAGATTATAGATAACAATTTCCTCATGCTCCTGGTAACTCTGGCCACCCCTCCACTTGTCGTATTTTTCAACAACACAATAAGACTATTACAAAATTGCTGATCCAATGGATGGGCCATACAGAGGAAGATGCTACCTGAGAGTTGTATGAAGATTTTGTGCACAGGTTTCCTGATTTTGTGACTTAAAACAAGTCATATCACAACAGGGGAGTATTGTTATGTCACCACTGAACCATTATAGCAGTTACATGGATTACAAGGGAGGTTGCATAGATACTAATAGATAGTTTGTTATGATTTGGATAGTTGCTATCTTTATTTTTGAATTCTATAGTTGTTACCTTTATTTGAATTCTATAGTTGTAATCTTTATCTGAATTTTAGTTCCCATTTTTCAGGAAGAGTTCCTACTTCTTAGGAGATAGTTCTACGTTGAAGTCTTTAAATAAGTTGTAATTGGGGGAAAAATGAATCACAAAATATCATTCTCTTAGTATTAGCTTATTATCACTAGCTTTTAGATTACAGTTCCTATCACACGTTCATATCTAGATTAATACCTATACAGAGAAAATAAACAGAGATTCTAAGAGATACCAAGATCATAAAACTGTACAAACAAGCAAATGATGACGTAAAAACAAAAAAGAACAAAGAAATCTGAAGTTGAAAAACTCACACTTTAACTGAACCTTGAGGGGTTCCTTTCTTGTTGATGTCATATCCAAACAAATTACGCCTCAGTAGGTATCTAGAGCCCACAGGGATGAGGTAAAGGGTAATAACGAATCCCGCAAAGCTCAGAGCCACGTTTATGAGTATCGAAATCTTCAGTTCTTCATCAATTCGATAGTGATAGAAGATCAAGTAGAAGTACAGGACGAAGAATAACGCAGAAACTTTCAAAATCGACCCTAATTTTGATGTAAGAATCGGAGGTTCAGTTGAATTTGAAGTGATCTCTCCGTTTTTCAGTAGAGTCCCTTCTGAGATCTTTGGAGGAGCTTTTGCTACACCATTCGACGAACCTCGCTTTCGAGCAGCCATGGCAGATCTCTCTCTGAGCGTCGAGTTTTGGATTACGGGTACAGTTTTATTTCGAGGCTGACTCGGTACACTTTTTTTTTTTTTTTGCAGAGACTCTTTGAAAAAAACAAATTACACTAACCGTCCTTGACACTTTTGACAACTGCAGTCAGACCCCTCACATTTGATATCTTACACTGGCATCCCTTGTCAGAAACTTAAGTTCAACGAGATTAACAGATTGACTGAAATGACGATTATGCCCCTCGTTGGAGTTGTTAACTCTGCGTGGGAAAATGTAGAAACCTGAAGGACTAAAAGCCCTTCTTACTTTGACCTTTTTACTTTTTTACTCTTCTTTTTCAAACTCCTGACCATAGCCTGCCCCTACAAAAGCAAGTTTTCGACACCTCTTGAAGCAAGTCTCTAGCATCTACAACTATTCTACTTCATTTTTCAGTCACTGTGAGGTTTATGTCATTTTTCTCTTCTATTAGATTAATATTTATCTCATTTGAGAATGTTTTATGCATGCATGTGTTAACGAATACCCTAAATTGGAACAGTCAAGTGAATGGAAACTGAGTTTGGGTTGTTTAAGTTTTTTGATGAGGTCTTGTTTGGTTGGAGAATGAGTTTTGGGTTATTTTAATTTTTCGATTAAGGTTTTATTTAAAGTTTGGTTTGTTTAAATTTTTAGATGACGGTTTTGTTTGCTAGAGATTGATTTTTGGTTGTTTAAAAAATTGGTATTTGAGAGTCTATTATTTATATATGACGAAACCTACGACATAAGAAGTAATGAGGTTTATATTGGTTGAAAACTTGAAATATTATCCATATTTGTTGATCCAAAGGTTCCTATTAAATGCACATTCTGAATTGACCGTATCATCCTTCCATGTGGCAAAAGTCTTGTCTCGCCAAGTTTAGTTAGCTGGTAAGCAGACCCTATATTTATAGCCAAACTGGGAAAGAAGACAAGAAAAAGGGAAAATGGTAGCTTTTTAAGAATAATTAGAAAAAAGCCTTTTGAAAAGTCTTCATTAGGTAAAAGTCTTTTTACTAAGAAGTAATTGCCATGAAGGCACTTTGCACTATAGCAAAGTGACTTCACCCGAAATTACCCATATCTTTATGTTTTATATTTTTTTATTAAAAAAACTAAAAATTTCTTTTACCATTCTACCCCCTTCTTCTAAAACAAACAAGAATGCTGAAATTATGATTTGCTTGTGAAGGATAGAAAACGAAAGATCTAGGGTTCTTCGTTTGGGGGAAAACCAAATCCCACCTTCTCATTTTCGAATCAGTGGGTTTTCAAAGAAGTTGGAGAGAAAAACCCTTCCCATCTTCTCGGCTGATTCTTCCAGCGACTACATTTCTTGGAAGGGAAGGTTTTTAGGGATTTCAAATAAGAGAAGAAGAGAAGATTTAGGGATTTCAAAGATAGAACATTCTTCGAATCAATGGGACGACGAACAACCGCAAGTATGTTCGTCCCAATCCAGGATCCATTCTCTCTCTCTCTCTCTCTCTCTCTCTCTCTCTCTCTTTTTATCATTTAGAAAACTCATCTATGCAAACGAACCTTAAAACGCTGTCCTCACGAATATGCTTCTAAAGGATAAATTTTTTTGAATCCTTACAATGAATCAGGAATATGTTTTCTTTTTTGAGAAATTAGTGTTCTCTTGTCTGTTTCTTCCTGTAGTACAATATCATATTTGCTCTCTAGGGATCTTTATCATCAAGCAATCTGATTCTTCACTCTATTCATTCATGTTGAATTTTTTATTCCCTTATCAACCTTGATTTGCAGTTTTATATGTACTTTCAGTTTTTACCGTAATCCCCTTCTTTCAATGCCATATAGTATTTATTAGAAATTTAGAACCAATAAATTCCTTGTCATAAAGATTGATGATTCCTTGTGAACATGAATCTAATCTCTTCATATCATTAAGCATGAGGATAAGAGTTGGTGTGTCTGCTTGAATATGTGAGTGGTTATTGAACAGTCATTGTCTCATGTATGGACAGTAAAAAGGGTGATAGTAAAAAACCATCAAGTGGTGAGATTTCTTGGTGCCTTGAACTTGATGTTGTTTGTTTTTTGATTTCGGTAAAATTATAATCAAATGTATCCTTTGTTATGTCATAAACCATTTAGTTACCACTGATGTGACTTTGAACTGGCTTGGAATGGATATGAAGGCCAAGAAATGAAAGCAAACTGTAGTATAAGAATTAGTTTATTATACTTACTTTTCTTGTTTATTTTTCGCATTTATTATTTCTGTGTTTTAAACCTACCCATTCATTTTGGTATCAGAGCCAAGTTTAAGATTAAATTAGGGCATAATAGTGACTAGGTTAAAAAAAAAACCCTCAAATAACTCCAAGTTATAAGGTAGACACGAACCCTTGCAATGCTCGAGTCAGATTAGATTGCCTATCAGACTCACCTTCGGGTTTGTTCGATGTCTATTAGGCCCCTTATTAACTTGTTATTTATGAATTTAACTAGCGAAACTAGCTTAGCTTATTTAACTAGTTAATCTTCTTGTCTATAAGAAGAATGGTGTTCTTGCTCTGGTACTCATAGTGACAGATGACTAGATGCTTGAGTTGATGTACCATGGTATGTTTTGTAGCAGATTTTTTTTTACATGTTATGGCACAACCACCTGTCAAGAAGGTGTTATTTTGTTATTATCATATCGGAGGTGAAATTATTATCAAAGCCGATAAGTCTGCGTCCTACAAATAGGGTTCTATAAATGGATTCGTAGTAAACCAAAACATGCGGTATCAATTTGTTGATACCGCATGTGGGTTGTTTAATATATCTCAAGAAAGAATCTCATTTAATTACTCCCTTAAGTTCGATAAGACAAGTCTACTCCCACTTACCGATGACCAAGGGTTGTATAACCTTCTTAATTTCAATGATGGTGCTGCAAATGTATACATGTATGAGGGTGAATCGGCAATAACGCATGGTCAGCCTATTGGAAGGTAAACCTCATAGTTGTATTGGCGAGACTTATCAAGTCTACTCCCACTTAATGAAGCCCATTCATAATATGCACGTATTTTTGTTTCAGGTCATGTGACAGTTCGAGCCAACCCTCTTCCACATTTAGCTTTAATAATGATCAACCAGATTGGGATCTTACACTTATGGTAGGTTGTACGTCCAATAGTAGAGGTCTACTTGTATCTAGTTTGTGGCAATCAGAAATCATTGGTGAGGGGCAGTCATTTCAAAATCCAAATGAGTTTAAGCAATCATTATACAAGTACGCTATGGCGAACCGATTTAATTATGCGTTCAAGAAGAATAGTCTGAAATACATTAGTGTTAAGTGTATTATTGAAAATTGTCCTTGGAAAGTAACAGATGGTCGTGTAAAAGACACTGACATAATGATGGTAAGGAAATACTCATTATTAATTCTTACTATTTTCCAACCTCATTTTGCTAACTCAACACTTATGCTTATAAGGAGTTGCGTCGTCACCTCACTAGTCTCCGTTCACACGTTCAACACATCAACGATGAATACAATGCCACAATGGAACATGTGAGGAGGGTTTATGGTACCTCAATGCCACCACATGCATTTTCAGATGACAGTAGCCACAGGCAGACCTCCCTGTCTCCTCAAGTGGATACTTTTCAAGAGTGTACCTAAAATTCTAACTTTGATTTTCAGCATGAGACTCCGATGCCTCAACCCCGTCCTCCATCCCAAAATGTTAGCTCTATCCCTCCTGATAAATGCACTACATGTCATCAACGGAGAGGCAACTTGATGAGGACCCCTTACGATCATCAGTGTAAATTTCTCCCCTTAAAAAGATCGGAGAAGAAGGTGTTGAAACTTATTAGGAAATGAGTAGATGACAGGTATTGAATGAAATGAATGCAAAGAGTTTCAACTTCTTATTTGGTTTTTTCGAATTCTTACGTGCCTAGCTTTTGTCGTTATAGTGGAATGGTAGTAAGATTCCAGAATATGCACGTAACTCTTTATGAATTTTCTTGCCGTCTTAATGGGGAGATGATAAATAATGTTGTAAGTATGAGTGTACGTTTTATTGTAGCAGATTGGTTAAAACTTTGTATTCATCTACTAACCGAAAAAGTATATATTCTATTGGGTATTGATGTATATGTGCAGGTAGCAAATGCACATTCCATACATTTGGTGAATACAATGAAGGCCAAACAGGATCAAGTTAATAGGCATATCTTCTCTACTTATTTTATGGTAAGTGGTATATACCTTGCCTCCCAAATTTAACCATATTTAACCGTACAATATGGGCTTTTTGTTTCCTATCTTTTATTTAACCATATGATCATGCTTTAGGATCGCATATTACGGATTGTTGGGGATATCGACATCGATAGTTTGAAGGAGTACTTCGATGATAATACATAGGCTATCCCTTCAAAGACTGCAAAATGGTAATTATTATATGGATGATCCCTGTTTAATAGCCTAAACTTTCATTACCTCGTTATCTTTCTATCCATGCAGTTGTTTGTGCCAACTTGTCGTCGATTGCATTGGTTTGCTTATGTGATAAACTTAAATAAGTAAAGGATCGACTTGTTGAACTCTCTAGAAAGTAAAAGATCACGTGGTGATGGTGACATGTTTGCAAACTTGGTATACGACTAGCATTGTTTTGTGTTCATTTGTTCATTTGAATATTTTTAATGGGTTATTAACATTGTACACTTATTTATATTATATATCAGGTTCGGGTTTGGGTTATGGAAAAACTACTCGAGGGAGTATATTCCATGCATATCCCAGTTTCTTCACGGCCCATATTACGTGTCGATGTTCCGCATTAGCAAAACGGGTGAGTACTGAAAATGCTAACATGTACTAATTGTTTTGTAACATGCTTACATAACATTAGCATATCTAATTGAAGGGTTGATTGTGGAGTTTACATGATGAAGTTTATAGAATTATGGGATGGAAGATCACTAGCAAAGATGTTTTCATAAGTACCATTATGCTACTTATATAGTATGTGATTTACCTTTAACTGTGGAAGTGATGATTTATTGTATCCTTTATTTTTCCTTGACAAGAGAACATTCCATATTTTCGTGAAAAGATAACCGCAGAATTAGTTCTAAACCCAGTAAATGAATTACGAGATTTCATTGTTGATACCGTGTAGACACTGACTATTGGTAAGGAAACTAGATTATATCAACCAACGATTGTGATCATAGGATACTAGCAGTTTCAACGGAAGAGCTTGTGTGGGGCACTGGATCGCCATTGCGGGAGTTTCTCCATGTTGATGTATTCACGGAGTCGTTGGCATATCTTTCTTTGCCAACTGTGTCAATGTATTCTTTGAAGTTGATTTTGTTGTGTTATCTTTGGGGATATTATTGTTTACTAGCTTCATTAAACCCTTATTTGTAGGAGGCAAGTTTTGTAAATTTCTACTCATGTTCTTGCACATTGTTTATTCTTTATGTGGTTTTTGGTTTATCTTAGTTCACCTTTTCTGCTAGTTGAAGCATTCTATAATATTATTTCATTTTGTTTTTTGGTTGTATTTGTTCATCCATGATATGAGAAACGCAATTGTTACAACCAACACACACTTCGGACTCTCGATTCCCATGGTTTTCACCAAAGATTGCCTATTGCCCAATTCGTATATAGAATTGCCCCTTTGCTAGGGCAATCTAGTTGGCTTGTGGTTTCAACACTCCAACCAATGAGGCCATTACTGTAGCGCCCCAGAAATTTTAAAAAGAATTTAAATAGAAAATCTCTCTAATTTAATTTCCTTATATGTCAAGTTAATTAAAATTTAGATCATTTTAAATTATTAAAATATTATTTAAGAGTAATGACCGGA
>JAUPMG010059180.1:0-13590 GCA_031762675.1 Pachysandra terminalis | reverse complement strand
AAAAGTTACGAGATAATAAAAGTGAATCTCATTACTTTAAATTCTAACATATATTAATGGTCAACCTTCACGTGCAAACATATATTAATGGTCAACCTTCACGTGCAATGCACGTGCTTTTTTTGCTAATATATACCCTCCTAAATCTATATCTTATGCATAATAATATTTTTTTAATCATTTTATATGAAGTCTTATATCCTTATATTTTACTCTATTTTTATTTTTTTTTAGTGAGAGATTTTTTTTGTTTTTATTTTATATTTATATTCTTATATTAAAAAAAATTACAACTATATTCTTGTAATTAAAAAGTTTTTACTAGTCCTTACTCTAAAAATAAATTTGATCTAAGCATTCTTTATCTTAATCATTTTTACTTATTAAAATTAAATAATATCTACTTCTTAAGTATTAAAATTAAATTATTTATTATTTATTTTACTTTTTTACATTTAAAGTTTTTTTTACTGAAAATACCTCACCTTTAGGAAAATACTTAAAAGCAACCACTTAAAAGATTGAGATTTTTATAGATAATTACACATGACTAAAAGACATTGTTGTTATATATATATATATATATATATATATTTATTTTTTTTTCATAAGTTTGCTTTGTGTTATGTATTGCTTTCTAGCATTCTTCATGTAGAGGTATTTTTTTATTTTATTTTTTCATGTGCAATGTTTTCTAGGTTGAAATTTAGATATGTATGACTCATATTGAAGGACATATATGAGTTAGGTTTGTCAAATCAATTCAACCATGCATAAAATATATTGATTATATAATCCAGTTGCTCTCTTAGAAATTTTGTCGACTTAGAAACTTATTGAGATAGCTTTCAAACTGATAAATTATTTGGAGAAATCAATTCATTCATGTCTGTAGTGAATTCCACTTTCAGTAACCTAAATATTTGTCACATGGCAAAAATGATTCTCCAATATCTTTGTGAAACTTCAAACATATTACGAAATTCAGCATATAACACGAAAAATATATCATGAGTACACTAATGACATTTACTTACACGATATATTATTCACATAGTTTATCCTATGGGTCTAATGCTTTATTAACGAAACATTCAGAATTGCTCTTATAATTTTTCAATGTTGGAACAACTAAAATATAGGGCTATTAACGAGCCGAGTAGCTTGGCTCAGGCTTGGCTCGTATGAACCGAGTTTGAGTTTTATAATTAGGCTTGTAAGTCAAGCTTGAGCCAAAAAAAAAAGCTCATTATCTTAACGAGCTTGAGCCGAGCTTGGGTAGGCTCGACTCGGTGAAAGCTCAGCTCGATTTGTCCATGAGTTTATATGTTTATATTCATATATCTTGTATTATTTATTAATATTAAACACACATGTTAACATATTTTATATATATATATATATATATATATATAATAATCAACTATAATATTAATACATTTGTACTAAATTAAGCTTTATTACGAATCAAACTTTTTATAAGTTGAACTTTTTCTGAGCCTGAGCTGAACTAGGCAAAGCTCGGCTCAGTTGGGAGCCTAAATATTTTTAATGAGCTTGAGCCGAGCGCTAGATCGGCTCGGCTCATTTACAGCCCTACTAGAACATCAATTCATCTGTATAACCTATAATACAAAAAGAACAACAATCCAGTTTTTGGTTCTCCCCTTTTTCGTCCGCTTACGACAAACACTCCATTAAATGAAGAAACCAATTCTCTTTCTTTATAATATTTAATGTTAGTTACTTTCCATCTCATTATTTAAAAACGAATCTTAATGTACACGTACCCTTGCCTTTTGTCCTTCTTTAAATAAAAATCTTAATGTACCCGTACCCTTGCCTTTTGTCCTTCTTTAAATAAAAATCTTAATGTACACGTACCCTTGCCTTTTGTCCTATTCTATTTGCTAGCCATAGGACACATTCAATGTTAATTTCACTTACATCATCATTTATCTAAAAACTGTGAATAGGGTCATTGTATTTTTTGATAATCTACTTGTACTCCTTTTTAGTTTATTGCTCCAAATTCGAGATATAGAGTTTCAAGGATTAGCAAGGAAATAATCTTTGAATCCACCATGCGGATGCGAATATCCATTCCCAATACATAATCATTGTCATGGTTAATCAGAGTCTAAAATCATAAATCAGCGAAGTCTCAAATAAATAAAACTTATAGCTCAACTCATATCTGTTAAGCTTAAACCCACATAAACAATATAAATGTCTAATCTATTACAAATATCCAAAACCCACTCGGGGTCAAAACCAAGTCAATAAAAAAAACAAGTATAAACCGTCATAATAAATCAAGTATTTGAATCTAAATAAAATCTCCTCTTCAGACAAGCATATCAAATGAACTGATCACCTGTTTCAATATAAAGGTCAGCTGAAGTCTTGTAGAGAAATCCAAAGAAGTTACAACAACTATCTTCATAGATGCATAACAACACAGGTTTAATTCATACAATTTCAATCAACAGATAATACCACAGTCACAATGTATTAGCATGCTCATCATCATATTAAATCACACATATTTAATATGTATATCATATTCAACATTGTAATCTCATTACACTTGAAAATCATATAAGTCGTCATATCATATTATAACAAATTGTTCACATGGTCCCACCATGATAAATCATAGGGTACACACATGATCCCATCATGCATTCAAACCCAATCCACATAGTCCCACTATGCATTAAAACATAACCTACATGATCCCATCATGCACAACACTTAAACTACATAGTCCCACTATGCATCACAAATAAACCATATGGTCCCACCATGCTAAACAAGTAACCACATAGTCTACCATGCTAAACAAGTAACCACATGGTCCCATAATGCAAAACAAGTAACCACATGGTTCCCCATGCCACAACAAGTACAATCCAAACACAAGCGCAAACACAAGTATAAACAATCAACATGTGCAGATACACAAACATTTACTTCAAATCAAACATGTGCAATGATCAATGCAGTATGGTATGATGCAATTATGAATAATGAAATGTGGATGATATGCATATGTAACGCAGGGGTAATTAGGCCTAGTCCAATCACATGCTCATTCAATCATACAACCATTCAACCCATTCTTAAAGGGACTTGCACCCACGATAGAATGCCACCATTCCATTCTTTAAGGGACTTACACCCACGGTAGAACGCCACAATTACTTTTTCATTATTCTTTAAGAGACTTTTACCTTGCGGTAGAATACACTAGTATTCCAAACCATTCCTTAAGGGACTTTCACCACACGGTGGAACACACCAGTACACATATATACAATCAATCCCATTGACTTCCAATGGATGCTCCCAGCACTACTCACAAACCATACATAATCAATACATAGTCAATCCCATTGACTTCCAATGGATACTCCCAGCACTACTCATAAACACACAGTGGATACTCCTAGCACTACTCACAAACACAATCCATATTTCACAATCATTCATACACAGGTAGTGAATACTCTCAGCACCACTCATATATCACACAATTCAACATTAGAACCAATCGTAAGATAGACAGTGGATGCTACAAGCACCACTCAAACAACTCAATTTCCTATACTAACCATACCAATCTTAACTTGTAATCCACATCCTATGTCCAAACTCCTTAAAGTCCTAATCTCATGATATCATATTCAGAACTACCCTATTTTCCTGAAAATCAAACCCCGTCATACGCTTTTTATCATATAGCCTTAATCATCATTTTTGCAAACAAACCAACCTCATACACGTTTGTAAAATAGCTCAAAGGATCTTCCCCTGAAATTTGGGTCCATATGGGGTACGGTAGATCCTCGGTATCTACCGAGGTTCCTATCAAGAATCTCGGGAGATGATCTACCGAGGCTCGGTTGTTAATCCCAAGAGCATGTATTTTCTAGGCATTTTCGGTAGATGTCTCGGCATCTACTGAGAGTCTATTTTAGTCCAGAAAATGTTTTTTTTCCTAAGGCTTCGTGCCCATACTCTCAAATACATATTTTTACACTTCTAAACATCACATATTAACTTCAAATCATAATAAACTTAATCAAACCTCAACCTATCAAATATAGACTATAAATATAGGTCTTCATTACACAAATCAATCAACATACTTGAAATAATTCTAGAAAATCTTAATTAATCTATATGAACTAATAGACATTAAACTTAAATCTAGACATGCTTAATAATATAAACATACAAATCATTCATGAGATGTTATTCAATGCTCATATACAAAATATTACAAGATCACATTAAACTATTCAGATCATGCATAAGATCATCAAATAATGCAATCCAACTTATGTCTATAGCATCATTAAGATCTATGGATATAATTATCGTAAAATCGATGAGAATCCCTACCTCTTTCTTCTTAGGTCTGTTCTCTGCAGATTTTCCAACAATAGATGATCACCACGTTTCCCTTTGCCTTCTTCTTCTTCATTTTTCTTTCTTTTCCTTCAAAACCAGATCTCTCTCTCTCTGTCGTTTTGGACGTGTGAATCACCAGAGACACTTTCTCTCTCTATTGAAAAGGTACGTTGGTTAGTGGATGATTTCCATTATCTCACTCAACTAATTCAAATAAAAAGAGTAATTTACCTAGGTAGCCTTACCTTGGGCCAAATGGGCTATTCAACTCTTCCATGGTCCAATTTGAGTTCATTGTATAGGGTCCAAGTCCAGTCCACCTAGTTCACAAAATTACACAAGTTACCACTATTTCCTCAAAATCATATAAGGGTCCAATTCAGCCCCTCTTATTTCAATTACATCCTAAGGTTTAAAATAATGATTAACTATCATTTAATTATCAAATTAAATGGTAGGGTCAGGGTCGTTACGTTCTCTCCCCTTTAGGATAGTTCTCCCTCAAAATTTAGTACGTACCTTAGTTATCGAACAACGTCAGGTATCATTTCCGAATTTCTGATTCCAACTCCCAATAAGCTTATGCTTCATCATGATGACTCCATTGCACTTTCACTAGTGGGATGGTTTTTGTCCTCAGTATCTGTTCTTTCCGATCCATGATCCTCACCGGTGCTTCTTCATATGTCATATTCTCCTCTAATGGTAATTCATTCCAACCAATGATATGCGTAGAATCCGATTCATATTTCCTTAACATTGACACGTGGAAGACATTGTGGACTGTTCCCAAATGATACGGTATAGCGAGATGGTATGCCACCTTACCTAGGTGTTCCAATATCTCGAAGGGTCCAATGAAACGAGGCGCTAGTTTCCCCTTCTTTCCTAATCTCATCACACCTTTCATTGGTGAGACTTTCAAAAATATATGATCTCACACTTCAAACTCCAGTTCTCATCTTTACGATCTGCGTAACTCTTTTGTCGACTTTGAGCTGCTAATAGTCTTTTTTGGATAATTTTCACCTTCTTAGTGGTTTCTTGGATGATCTTCGGTCCAAGCATGTTATTCTCGCCCACTTCAGTCCAACATGCGGGCGACCTACATGGCCTTCCATATAATGCCTCGAATGGTGCCATCCCAATACTCGACTGGTAGCTGTTGTTATAGGAAAATTCCACCAAAGGGAGGTGGTCACTCCAATTTCCCTTGAAAATCAATACACACGCCCTTAGCATGTCCTCAAGTATCTGGTTGACCCTTTCGGTCTGTCCGTCTGTCTATGGTTGTGGAAGGTAGTGCTAAAATCTATTTGAGTGCCTAATGCTTTCTACAAGCTCGCCCAAAATTCTGATGTAAATCTGTTATCCCGATCATATACGATGCTAACTGGCACCCCATGTATCCTAACTATCTCCTTGGCGTATAGTCATGCCAACTCATCTCTAGAAGCTGTAATCTTCACTGGCAAGAAGTGAGCTGATTTGGTTAGTCTGTCCACAATCACCTATATTGAGTAACTTCCCCTTTTTGATCTGGACAACCCGACTACGAAGTCCATAGTCACATGTTCCCACTTCCCTTCTGCAACGGGTAATGGCTGAAGTAATCCGACCGTTCTCATATGTTCATCCTTGACTTGTTGACAAGTAAGACATCGAGACACAAATTGGCTACGTCTCTCTTCATTCCTGACCACTAATATGCTTTCTTCAAATCTCGGTACATCTTTGTACCGCAAGGATGGATAGAATATCTACATTTATGCGCTTCTCCAAGGATTTTGTTTCGAATCGCCTCATCCTTAGGAATACAGAGTCTTCCCTGATATTTGATCACTCCATTTGCTAATATCACCCAGTCTGGCATCGACTCATCTGCTGCCAACGACTGTAATTCTAGATCTATTTTCTGCCCTTGTCCAATTCTGTCCATACTAGATGGTCTCGCTACCAAGCTGAATAATAGCCCGCCACTCCCTTTTTCATTAGCTTGGACGTTCAAGCCACTGAAGGCTTCAATCAAACTCTGTTCTTATCTCAATAAGCAAGATAACACATTACGGGGCTTCCTACTCAGTGCATCTTCAACCATATTTGCTTTACCCGGGTGGTACCGAAAAGTCGTTATGTAATCATTGACTAACTCTATCCACCTCCTTTGCCTCATGCTTAACTCTTTCTGTGTGAACAAATACTTCAAACTCTTATGATCAGTAAAGAGCTCAAAGTCCTCTCCATAGAGATAGTGTTTCCACAATTTCAGTGCGAACACTACTGCGGCTAACTCTAGGTCATGCGTAGGGTAATTACGCTCATGTATCTTGAGTTGTCTGAAAGCATAAGCCACCACTTGTCCTTCTTGCATAAGGACACAACCTAAACCCATCAGTGATGCATCTGTGTATATTTACAGTTTCTTCCCACTGATTGGGATCACAAGCACTGGAGCTGAGGTATTTAGGCTATTACATCTTTGTAATAGCCTGAATAATCCCCAAAACTATAATTTGAGATATTAAGGTAGAATAGTCATTTGGTAACTAATATCATTAATTAATTAGGATCAAAACTCATAAAATCCTTAATCTTATGAGACACATTAGAAACCCCTTAAGGACACTAAAACTGATCAAGTTAGCCAAATAGATTTAAAAAGCAGAGTTAAGTCAGTAACTGGATTTCTCAGGTAAATAAGAGATCAAATCAATTATCAAGATAATAATTAGTCGAAACAACGTAGAAGATTCATTTGAGGCCCCTAAGTGTAATCATGGCATCAAAAATTATTTAGGTGATCAATTTTGTAAAATAGAGCTAGAAACCCTGTTTTACCCCTATACTTGCTTTAAAACACAACCTTGCCCTTAAGGCCTATAAATAGAAACTTAAGTTCATAACCTCATTCTTTACATTCTCATTCTTGTGGAGCTCATGGAGAAGAAGAGGAAGAAGCTCCAAATCCCCATATGCATAGTGGGGCGACCTCGAATGCGACCCGGCAACACCCCAAGTTGAGTATACCTTCAATGCATTAGTGTTCATTTATATTCCAAAGTTATGAACATGGGGGAGAATCATGTTGTTTGAGTTCTCCTTTCCCCCATGATTTCGATTCATGGATTTCATGATTTAAGGAGTTCAACCCCATGATGTTAACCCATATGAATAGGAGGAGAATCCCCATGAGTTCAATCCTTAGAAATAGGTTTCCTAGGTTTTGGTAATTTGGGGGAAATCAATAAATCCTTGTTTGGACCAAATCCCTAGACTTAAAAATCACATTCGAAGCCCCCTTTGGAGGATAGTGACCTCTGGGTGAAATCTCACCCAGAAATAACCAGAATTGTGCTTCGACGGCCTTCTCGACGCACCGAGGAGTACGCCGAGCTCTCCTGGGATTTCCTAGTGTTCTGGAAAAGCCACCGAGACCCTCTCGGCGCACCAAGCACCCCGTCGAGCCACTTTTTGAGAGATAAGTTAGGATCAGTTTTGGTTTAATGGGACCCATTGGGACCGGTTCCCGAGGTTTCATAGCATTTGGCACCAAAACACCATTCTCGGCGCACCGAGAGTACGCTGAGCACCTTGCTGAGACACTCCCTTGGTCCGCTGGTTGGTTTTAAGTTATGCGCATGTGTATTATCCGTAACCCAATTGTTCTAGCATGTTTTTGACCTTGGTAGCCTTGTCAATCAAAATATGACCCCTCATACCCAAGGTCTAGAATTTCTGGAACTAGCCCCACAGTATGAATTCTTAGAAAATTCATGAGAATGACCCCAAAACCTTTCCTTTGGCTCTTTCCCCTTATTTTATACATGCCTATATACAGAAATTGGCACTTGAGATGTGATGTGGTGCTTTATCGTTTTAGGTGATGTTTAGTGTTGTTTACTTTCTTCATTTATTGGCTGCCTCTTACATAAATGCCATGTCTGATGCTTGCACTAGTTTGCACATACCCTTGCCTTATTCTTTCATGTTAGATGGTTATATCCTGCTTATATTGAGTTTACCATGGTTTTCATGTTTAGAGGGTTACTTATGATTAGTGTGAGGTGTGGAGTACTATGATGTCTTGTAGTGTAGAATCATGGGACTGTGCCCATGCGAATTTTGAATTGAATATATGTATGTGAATCATTGTGTGTTGCATAAATTAACGGACTTGAATACAATGAGTTGCATATGGACTTCCCTGCCATAGTGGCTCAGTCTATTACCCCATGTAATACCCTTGGGTTTAGACTCACATGTGAGATGAATTGATTTATTTGACCCCTCTGTCCTATAAGTGGACTATATTGTTTCCACCCAAGCTGAGAGAGAGTCCTCGTGTTGGTATGCCTCCTAGACTTGTGGTAAGATGGTTACCAAGGAACGTTCACAATAATGAAAGCTTGGAAAAAGAATGAATCATGGTTTTACCCTTTGTTGGGTGTGAATATGTATGATTCCCTGAGGGCAATTCATTTTGATGATACCTTAGAGTATTACCCATAATAAAAAATAAGTGGGAGGATTGTGTCTCCTAGGTTGAAAACCCTTGAAACTATGTTGCGCACATAGAATATCATATCCTTGAGAAGGCCTTGTATTAGGGGTATGGCTCATGAAGACATCTTGCTTAAGGACTGATAGATCATGGGAGAACTTACTATATTTTACATACCACACAGCACCCCATTTGCACTGTGCACTGCATATTCTCTGTTGATATTATTTTGAGTATCAAGTTTATGACACACTTGATCTAATTCCCATACAGAATTAGGCATGTGAATACTATGATGTGGACCTTTGAAGTAATTCCAATAGAGATTGTGAGAGAATGATGCATTGTGTAATCTTTGTTGTTTATTGTTTTCACCACCGTAAGCACAATGTAATCCTTAACACATTTTATATATTATTCGCATTTTTCTCATAAATTTGAGATATGGATAAATACCTTGTTTTGAAGGATTATTCATCCGGGCTTTTCAGCTTATGTTTGTTGATTTTATATTTTCAGGTCTTGAAGCTTGGTCACGAAGAGAGAGCCTGGGAATGGGTATAGAAACCGGATTAGTTGTAGAAATTGTACGAGTTAGCAATTCCTTTTTTATCTGTAATAGATTAGATTCTACGTTTATGTTACTTATATCTTACTTGAACTCTTAACTACTTCTGCTTATGCTATGAATATTATTTTCCACTCCCATAGCAATATGGGGTGAGAGTCACGAATAAAGCTTGAAAATTTTAGAATTGGGATTTTCCGGTTTGGTTCGTGACACACTTGTCGTCCCAATTGAATTTGACTTCCTTCTTTGTCAAGTTAGTTAAAGGAGCAGAAATCTTTGAAAATCTTCCACAAATCTTCTATAGTATCCAGCCAATCCCATAAAACTTCGATTTTCTGCCACGTTCTTAGGTCTCTCCCAACTCAATACAGCTTCTATCTTGGCAGGACCTACTGATATTCCAGTTCTGGACACCACATGTCCTAGAAATTTGACATCTTCTTTCCAAAAGTCACACTTGCTGAATTTGGCATATAATTGATGCTCCAAAAGTGTCTGCAAAACTATGCCCTAGTGTTCTTCGTGCTCCTCTTTTGACTTCGAATATATCAGGATGTCATCCACAAATATGACTATAAATTTGTCCAAGTATGGCTTGAACACCCTATGCATCATGTCCATGAAAGCATTTGGGGCATTAGTCACACCAAGAGGCATTACCACAAATTCATAGTGACCATACCTTGTTCTGAATGTTGTTTTCTGTATGTCACTGTCTCTAATCCTCAATTGGCGATATCCCAACCTCAAGTCAGTCTTGGAAAAATAACTAGCTCCTCTGAGTTGATCGAACAAGTCATCAATCCTGGGTAAGGGATAGTTGTTCTTGATGCTAACTCTATTCATTTGCCGATAATCGATGCACAACCTCACAGATCCATCATTCTTTTTACGAACGACACTGGTGCTCCCCATGGTGAAACACTCGGCCTGATAAATCCCATTCTCATAAGCTCATCAAGCTGCTCCTTTAGTTCTTCCAGTTCTACCAGTGCCATGCGGTAAGTGGCCAGTGATATGGGAGTAGTGCCCGCCATTAGCTCAATGCAAAACTCTACCTCCCTTAAAGGTGATAGTCTCGGTATCTCTAGAAATACCTGAGCAAACTCCTTCACTATTGGAATTTCTTTTGAGGACTATCCTTTATTACCCTCCAATAGTCCCAAGAACTCCTCTTGATATTTATCATTCGCATTCCTTAAAACTTTAAAGTTTTCTCCCCTTGGAATCTCAAAGGTAACTTCCTTCCCAAAACAGTCCACTTTGGCATGATAAGCTGATAACCAATCCATGCCAAGGATGATGTCAAAATCCGTCATAGCTAACACCACCAAATTAATCTCAAAATTATGATCTCCCACTCTAACCACACAATCAAAACCAATATTACTAAGAGCGACTATTCCTCCTACGGGGCTTGTTATATGCAAATGTTCTCTCAGAGATGATGGTTTAAGACCTAAGGCATACATAAGCCGTAGTTAAATAAAAGCGTGTGTAGCAGCCGAATCAAATAAAACATTTGCAGATGAATGAAAGATCGTAAGGGTACCTTCCACTACAGCATTAATGGCTTCCGCATCCTTCTGCATTATCCCATCAGTCAAAGCATGTAGTTTCCCACGGGGCTGAGGTCCATGATCTCCCCTTTTTCCTGAGCCTTCCACTCGGATTCTCTCACGACAATCTTTCTTGAAGTGCCCAGGCTTGTCACAGTACAAACAAGTCAATGGAGGTTGCTGCTGTATGAATGGTGCAGCAATGAGAACTTCAGTTGTTGCTACTGGCCTTGCCTCAACTGTCCTAGGATAATCATCTGTCATAGTCCTCTTTCCTCCCTTCTGATTATAAGGCTGGAATTTTCTCTTGTCCCCACGGGATGTCTTGCTCTGCTGTACCAGGTGCTGATGTCTCTCTCCACATGTCGAACACAGTCAAGGACTTGAGTATAAATCCTAAGTTCCATAATCACTACCTTCGACTTGATTTCTGGTCGCAATCCTTCTTCAAACTTTGCGGCCTTATCTCCTTCATTTGCTACCATCTGAGGTGCAAAGCGAGAGAGCATAGTAAAACAACCTTCGTATTGACTCATAGTAAGGGAACCCTGCTCTAGTTTCATGAAATCCATAGCCATAGACCTTTTGTAACTACTAGGGAAGTAAGTCTCAAAAAAATTGCCTCTCAAACTCTTCCCATTCCCTAATTTCCCCTTGAGCCCTTACTATCATCTTCCACCCTTGATAAGCTTCTCCTTTCAACGTGAAAATAGCTAATCGAACCCTTTGATCAGACAGACAATCCATTGTTTGAAATATCTTTTCAAGCTCCTCTACCCAGTCTTGAGCCCACATTGGCTCTCTTCTGCCGTTGAAGAAGTGTGTTGACAACTTCTTAAACCTTTCAAGCCATGTTATTCCTCCTTCATTTCCATTCCTTGGAACTGCCTAAGTCTGCCTCATAGCTTGTTCACCTTGTAGAGTAGTGGCCATGTCTCCTAAAACTTGGTATATTCATGATAAGTTAGGATTTGAATCCCCTCCGGATGAACCCTCTTCAGCTGTAACGTTCCTTCTACGACCAACCGTCTACACAAGTAACGAGTTTCTCAGTATGGAGTATGATAGTCCTAATTTAACATATGTATACATACATATATTCACGCATAGGCATATAAACATACCACATCACTTAATCACACATTATACCAGAATATATTGCACACAACACAAAGATGTGGATCCTAGGTTCATATGCTTCTAGGTTTTCATCCTAGGTGATGCCTTACATATTTTGTAGATTTTATCACTCTTTAACTATAGATTTTAGTCCTATTTTATTTGTTTTTTATAGTTTAGGCCTTATTGTTTGTCGTCTAAATTTTATTTCAGATTTGATGAGAAAAAATCCCAGTCGTCTTGGCCTAGCCCATCATGCTCAAGGATCAGTTGCAGTCAAGCCCATCAGAATATAGTTGAGTTGGCAG
This sequence comes from Pachysandra terminalis, assembly GCA_031762675.1. Lineage (NCBI taxonomy): Eukaryota > Viridiplantae > Streptophyta > Magnoliopsida > Buxales > Buxaceae > Pachysandra > Pachysandra terminalis. The sequence continues at coordinate 1,113 of JAUPMG010059180.1, read as the reverse complement.
CTGGAGAACATATGCCCAAGCATTAGATTTGTTCAGGAGGAGTTGATGAATCAAGAGAAAAAAGGGGCTAGATATAGAGGAAAATCTTAAAATAGAAATTGGTTGCCTAAAATTGTGGAGAAATCTTGATTGAAATTTGAATTCTTATTCATTGCTCCGAAACGGATGGCTTTCTGGTTGGGCAGTTTTCTAAAGAGCAGGAGAAGAAGAGAGAAAAGCAGGAGAAAGAGGAGGCGATTGAGTGGATGCGGTTCTTCCATCTTAGAGGCTATCGATCAAGCCTCACCACTATTTCCCAGTTTGATTTTCTTTATTCTAAAACTTAGATTATGTTGAATTTGTCTATGTTGAGTTTGAATTCCAGCATGAACTAAGTGATTTTATTCTAGGAAATCGATGTAATCAGGTCCCAAACTATGCTTATTTTCCTGAATTAAATTGAATAAATTTTCTCCTTAGTTTGTTCGAATTGTTCTTCGCTTATTGCTTCTAATTGACTAACCATTAATTAGATGATTTTGTTCTTGTGATTTGCTTTCGAAAGAGGGAATTGCAGGTTAGATCTTGGGATAGTTCAGTTTAGGTGATTATAGAGATTGAGAGACTTATAAGAACCTAAGTAGTTAGAATAGAATCATTAAACTGAATATACTTTTGATTTATTAATTTGCATATCCTTGTGTGAATAGATTTTCAAGAGTAAGTCTAGTAGACTATTGAAAGAGGCTATTTGGTGAGTTAGGATTTGTTACTATCAAACTTTGAAAAGTTGATTTGATTAATTAGGTAAGAAAAAGTATAGTGGAGGACTTAGTGAAATCGGATTCCTAGAAGCTTTTCTCATTGAACATGTACATCAGACATTTCCAATTAATTTCTTGAATTGCTATTTTTCAATTTACTAACAAATAATCTTAATGGATTTTTCTAAATAAAATTGAGATTTATATAATTTTGGTACTTGACAAAGTGAATTATCAATCCCTGAGGACGATACTCTACTCACCACTTTTCTATAAAACTACGTGTAACAACTTGAATAATTCATAAAAATAATAACTGAGAATCTTAGGGTAAGATAGTAATTTATTTAGATTGATAAGTTAATTTCAT
>JAUPMG010059169.1:0-13590 GCA_031762675.1 Pachysandra terminalis | reverse complement strand
TTATTGGTTATGTGTACAATACTCATCTCAATCCAACCTTATATTTATCAACACAATTAGCCCATGAAGAGGCATGTGTGACAATAGTAGCCCTGAACTTCTCACAATACCAAACATGGTAAGATCACATAATTCCCGAATTACGTGCAAGATAGATGATGCTTAACTAACGAGCACACGCTATACACATTCCATGTGTTATCATACTCAATTCCATTCAAACCAATTACAAGGTGTGAATCACACCAATAGTCATATTAGAGCTCATTATTATGAATTCCAATCTCAATTCTTGTTATATGTGTTAACTAACAAACACCAAAACATAATGTCAAGTAAACAGGTTCGGTGAGGTCTTTGGCGACCACTACGGCGCACCTAAACCTGCCTCGACGACCTCTTCGATGAACCTCTCTGAGATTCGGCGACAAAACCAAGGGGTTCAGTCTCGGCTACCCTTTCGGCGCACACTTCGGTGCACCGAAGTCTACTTGGCACACCGAAACCTATTCAGCAGGGTGTTCATGCTCGATGGCCATCTCGGCGGGGTATTTAAGCTCAGTGACCTTTCGACGCGCCGAGATGTCCGCCCTTGGCCCATAATTTATGTTCAGTGACCCATTCGGCGAGCCGAGGAGTCCGCCGAACGTCCCGAACAGGCTAAAATAAGGGGGATTTCATAATTTCTAACATACCAATAAGGGGAAACAATACTCATACACATGTTAATCAAAATATAATAACATCTAATCCTAAAACATGATATTAAAATAACATTTAAAATTAAGATTAACCCAAACCATTCTTCAACTTCCATTAAAACCAAGGAAACTAAACATATGTATTTGCTAACTAGGATTCAACGATTTCCATCTTAGAAACATGGTATTAATTTATCATTCCAAATCAAGACAACCAATCCTATCTTTAGCATTCTAAACATTCAAGAACTAGAAATTTAAAGAAAAATACATCTAAATCTACTTTAAATCCAGCTTAAAGGTGAGTTTATCTACTTACCTTGCAAGAAATGTAAGAACAAATAAGATAACTTCAAGCATGCAACCCCTTTCCTTCTTTCTCCAAGCTCTCCAAGCCAAACCCACAACCCAAAATGAAACAAAGAGAAGAGAATATGAGATTCTCTTTCTCTTCTACAACTAAACCCTAGCTACTTGGCACCATCTAGGCCCTCCATCTCTTACCAACTCAATCTCAACCCTCCATTTTGCTAACCTCATCCTAACCATTCAAATACACCCACTCTCATCCTATCCATCCAAATCTAACCACCTCAACCACTCTCATCTCAATCACACACTCACACCCACTCTCATCCTAGCCTTACACCTCACCACCCACTAAAGACAAACAAACCCTAGCTTAGATTTAGGCCATACAATCATAACAACTACAATCCTAGCCATACACATCATCAAAGAACAAAAAATATAACTTTGCTACTCTCCCAACATATAAGGGTTAGACTACTATGTATAGCAGTAATACCCAAAAATACATCAAGTTTGATCACATGGTCGGATTTAATTCGATTGGCGATCAAATCACAAGATAAGTTCACAACTAGGATCAAAACATATTAGAGTGTTCTTTATACATTTCAGGCCGTTACAGAAACACATGACATGCCTTCATGGCATCAGGGAGCTTCTAAAAATTAATATTACTATTGCAACTTTGCAGCATCAAGTGACATGGTAGGCCAATATACTCCAAACCTTAATTTGTAACCTTCGATACAGAGGAATGAAATCTTAAGTTCCACGTCTTCTCATAAATACCAGAAAAAATATGTTGAGCTTCATCATTCCCAACACATTGGAATAAAACTACATTCGAAGACTTGAAATATAAGATATGACCAACTTCAATAAAATTAGCCAACTTACGGATAGGGAACTCGAAGGAAGAAAAAGGATGTCGAAGCTGACATAAAATAGGTTGCCTCCAGTCCGAAGAAGAAATATCCTCCTGCTCGACCACATGGTCCAAAGTAGCAGGAAGAGCTTATCGAATGACTTCGATTTGGCGAATTTGAATTCATATTAAGTCTGCTTCCCAGATTAGCCAAAAGACCTGCTTGGTGATTCTTTTCCCTCGAAATATGCATCAAAGTACATTTGACAAACTTACTCATTAAAACTCGAATTGATGTTCGATATGACACCAATTCTTGCTCATTTAATGATAAATTTTCATTGATCTGCAAGACAATTACTTTCGAATCTTTGAATACTTTTAACCTTTTAATTCCTATCATCCTCGCCAAAATCAGCCCAATCAATAATGCTTCATACTCAGCCCTGTTATTCAAGCACATGAAGTCCAGTCTGAAAGAATAATGCATATGATGCCCATCATTGGAGGTGAATTCAATGCCAACTCTGCCTCCATTGGAATTGGCTAACCCAATGACTTTCATCTGCCATTCTTGATCCTCAACCAAAGCAATCTCGAACTCTGGCAACTCTTCTTCTTGAACCTTAGAAAATGTGGCTAATAAGTCGGCCACTGCTTGGCCTCTAATACCTCGAGGTGTTTCATACAAAATATCGAACCCGAGAGCTGCACCAACCACTTCGTATAACACCCAGTCAACACTGGTTGAGACAATACATATTTGATGGGATTTGTTCAAGTAATAGAAAGTGTTGGGCAAGCCAATAGATAGTAACACAACTTTTGAGTTACATGAGCAAGACAAAACTTGTCCACATGAGAATATTTCAACTCTGCCCCTCTTAGAAGTCTGCAAATATAATAAATGGGCTTCTCACACCCCTAATCATCTTCTTGAGCAAGCAATCCCCCTATGACGTCTTTCGAAGTAGCTAGATATATTCGAAGAGGCTTCCCTGACATTGGTGCAATCATGGTATGTGGATGCTTCAGCACATCCTTAATATTCTGAAAGGCTTGCTGGTACTCAGGTAACTAGACGAACAAGGCATTCTTTCGAAGCGAGGCAACAAATGGAGAAATATAAACAGAAAGGCTAGGAATGAACCTTCAAATGTAGGATACTCATCCGAGAAAGGACTTCAGTTGCTTTTGATTCTGAGGATGAGCCATCTCGAGGATCGAGATCAATCCCTTGCACGTGAACAACAAAACCAAGGAGCTTACTAGCAGTAAATCCGAAAGCACATTTAGCTGGATTCATCTTGAAGTTATAAAGTCTGCATCGCTGAAATACTCTCTTCAACACTTCAAGGTGGTGATGATGCTCCTTTGAAGGGATCCTCGAAAGTGAAGGGGGAATGTCCTCTGAAAGGGGGCCCTCAATCATAGTATGCTCGAGAGGATGTCCCTTGAAAAGGGGCCCTTGAATGGATGAGTGAGGGGATGTCCCACGAGGGCGTCCTCACTCAAGTAGATGGAATCCGAGGGGACGTCCCTTGGAAAGGGGCCTCGAATGGACGAGTGAGGGGATGTCCCGTGAGGGCGCCTCACTCGAGTAGATGGAATCTGAGGGGATGTCCCTTGGAAAGGTGCCCTCGAATGGATGAGTGAGGGGATGTCCCGCGAGGGCGCCTCACTTGAGTAGATAGAATTTGAGGGGATGTCCCTTGGAAATGGGCCCTCAAATGGATGAGTGAGGGAATGTCCTGTGAGGGTGCCCTCACTCAAGTATATGGAATTTGAGGGGATGTCCCTTGGAAAGTAACCCTTGAATGGATACAAATTCATATTTTATTAATTTCTGATATTGCTACGGGACACATTGTTATTGGATTAAATTAATTAATAAATTGGCTCATTATCATTACCCAATCCACTTTTTATTGGGTTCAAGACAATCCAGAAACGTAAGGTAGGTTGAACCCAACATAGACCCATTCGGGTTAACTAAAATAAAAATGTCTACTAGGGCTGTAAACAAGCTGAGTTGAGCTGAGCTTTGCCTAGCTCTGCTCAGGGCTCGTAAATCTTAAGCAAGGCTCGGGTTCGTGTCAAGCTTGTAAAAAATATTTGGGCTCAAGTTCGTTAAAATATTTTGGGCTCAGGCTCTGTTCGTAAAAGCTCAGCTCACAAAAAGCTTGACTCGTAAAGGACTCCTCGGAAAAAAAAAAAAATTAAATTAGTACAAATACATTAATGTAAACTTAACTTGATTCAAATACATTAATATTATAATTGGTGATTATTATTATGTATAATATAATAGATTAACATGAATGACATAAATGTTTAACATTAATTTATCATACAAGATATAGGACTACAGATGTATAATTTCATAATAAACTGAGTCAAACTTTAACCGAGCCAAGCCTAATTTTAACCGAGCCGAGCCTACCCAAGCTCGGCTCAAACTCCTTAAGATGATGTGCTTTTTTTGGGCTGAAGCTCGGCCTGTGAGCCTAATTATATAGAGCTCAAACTCCCTAATGTGTACTGGATTCTGTCATTTGTAGTCCAAAATAGATGATCCAATTCAAATGGGTTCGATAAACGAGTCCCTCAAATCACAAGAAACCTGCAAAAGGAAAAGAAAGAGAAGGAATAATAAGTAGGAAGGTCTGACTCTGAAGAGAATCCCCTACACAGAGAAGCTGAGGTAGATCTTTAAAGCTCTAAACTAGAGGCCAGGTTCTTAATTAGGGTTTTCAGTTTCCCCTTCTCTCTTTCTTAAGCTTAAGCTTTGACATTTACAGATAGTTCTGTTCATTCTTGCTACGTAATTGTTGTTGCGCAGCCATGGGGGACGGCTTCTGGAATCGACAACCGCAGGTGTATTCTTCTGCGGGCATGTCCAAACGCCCCCGCTCCGACTACGGTAAGCTTTTGCCTTTCCCTGTGCTTTGCAGTCTAAACTTTGCTAGATTTAGCACATAATACACTTTTGTGGTGTCCTTTCTTTGTGTGTGTGTGTGTGTGGTGTCCTGATTGCATTTTATGTCAAATTCTCGAACAATGCATAAAAGATCAGCTGTTGTCCAAATTTGACTAAAATTTCAATGGGGTTATTTACTTTTCTGAGTTCTGAGTCTGCTTTTCAATTGAAATCTATTATCAGGTTAGTTTAAGTTTTGTGCTCCAAATAGAAGTTGTTTATATAGCCACTGTTTTCAACATCTTTCCCATAAATTCTATTAATTTTGTAAACATGTTACAAGAGTTTCTCAACACAACTTGAATGACAGGTCACTCAAGTCATATTTTCATCATCAGTTATCTCAGAGGTGTTTGTTAGTGAGGAAGATTTTCTTAGTCGTACAATTGTTATATGATTAATGCTGATGACGTCAACCATCCGAATGATTGTGAAATTTGTTCTCAAATAGTTCATTTAATTTTGTTATTTTTTTCTTTTTATTTATTATGCTTTTTTATTATCTTGAGATAGGTCAAAGTGTCAAACAGATTCAGTGCTTTGAATTACAACATCTTGAGATCAGAGCTTTATATGGTTCCAACATTGTTTTAATGAATCACGATGATAATGATGATGATGATGTGTGTGTGTGTCTCTCTCTCTTTCTCTCTCTCTCTCTCTCTATATATATATATATATGTACACACACACACACACACACACACACATATATATATATATATATATATGCATATATGTACATATATATCAGAATGGGAATGAGGACTACCCAAAAACATGCCAACCTTACTAGTCAGCAAAAAAAAAAAAAATGAGCAAAAAAAAGTCAATGCCATATCTAGGAGAAAAAGCCTTAGATGTATAGTCATCTGTCACTCATAATATCTCCTCTGAAGGAATACCAGAAAAAGAGACCTTTCTCTACCATTTCCTTCCCAATTGGTCCGCAAGCTTGTTTGTCAATTGTGGCACATGAGTAAATGATATATTCAACCCACTAGCTAGAAAAAGCCAAGCAAATTGAACTTATGATTCTCCAAGAATACTCGTGAGTGGAAGCAATCCAAGAAACCACCAAGAGTCTCCATTTACCACAAGAGAGTAGAAACCTTAGGATCTTGCCACCCTTATCCCTACATGGGGTGTGTATTTCTGCTTGCATCATGTTTACAACTCCTTATGCCGAGAAACCATAAAGGATGCTCCACTATAGCCAATCCCTGAAGGTCCCAGGTTCCTCTAGATTCATCAAAGTTAGGCTGAGAGTGGAAGCAAGCCAAAAAAACCACCAAGATTCTCCATTTACCACAAGAGAGTAGAAACCTTAGGATCTTGCCGCCCTTATCCCTACATGGGGCTTGTATTTCTGCTTACATCATGTTTACAACCCCAATTTAGGCCGAGAAACCATAAAGGATGCTTCACTATAGCCAATCCCCGAAGGTCCCAGGTTCCCTAGGGAGGATTCATCAAAGTTAAATTTGATGTGACCTTCCAAAGGTGGTCTCTAAACTGTGCTATGACTCAGAGCCGAGGGAGATGAATGGGCCATGTTGGTGTACTATCTCAGTGTATGTGATATCAATAGGCCATTGAACTATGGAAAGAAACCCAACGATGAAGCCACCATTAGCATAACTGAATAAGAAATTGTTTGAAGGCTACCTCTTTTCCTTCGATGGTTGTCCTATTGTTGCCCTAAATTGCCTAAATTTTTCATGAAGAGAGACTGGTGCATCATATTGCCTCTCTTCACCAGCCCTGGGAACTTCCATTTCCCTAATAATAAACCAATATCTGATGGCATCATCCAATCTACAATTCTACAGCTGTCAACTATAGGAAAACATTCAAATCTCTCTAGCAACATGACAATGTAAGAAAAGGTGATCCACTGATTCATCGTGGTTCATGTACACGATACAATCTCCTTCACAAAATGTTACAAGTGTTGATATTCTGTAGAACAGAGGTCCATACACAACCGTAACTCTAGGAGGAGCAAGAGACTTCCAAAGTCAGCAAAAAGAAAGGGGCGCATGAGCAATGTACCTATCTGAATGGATTTGTACAGAAGGAGGTACTAGTGATAACACCATCTCTGTTGGCCTTGGATCCCGTTTAAGATGTATTATATACAAGATTACACGAATGAGGTAATCAAGAAGAAAGAGCGGTCTTACCTAACCAAGTTTCATGCCAGAAATAGACATAGGACCCATTCTCCACACAAAAATGAACATGTGAGGTAAAAGGATGGTGCAAGAGAAGCAATTGCCTTACACATGCTAGCATTGTACACTTGTGAGGATTGATGTCCAAACCATTCTCGTGCACGCCATACATGCCAGAGATGACTCTAAGCCATAAGGTATTCCTATTTGTACTAAATCTCTATAATCATTTATCTGGCAATGACAAGTTATGAGTCAATATGTTTTCCAAATTTAGCCTCGTTTATTTGTACACCAAGTCCCACTTAACCAAGTGATATTTTTTGGCACCTCCTCTCTCCAACAGAAAATCTCTGAGTCTGTTCTTCAATCATTTTAGCCACCTTACCAAGTCCCACCTCCTTGGGATCAATGCGTGGAATTGCAAACATCATAGTTTTATCTTATTCTACGTTTTTTCTTCTTCCTCTCATCATCATCATCATCATCATCATTATCGTCATATGCCTTATCCCAACTATTTGCGGTCGGCAACAAGAATCCTGTTCCTCCATCCTAAACTGTTAAAAACTATCTTCAGTCAAATTAGAGTGTACAAATCCTTTTTGATTGTCGCCATTCAGGTTCTTTTGGATCTTCCTCTCCCCCTCTTAGAACCTTCAATGATTTCTCTCTCACACCTCACTGCTGCTTCCCTGGGTCTTCGCTTGATATGCTCAAACCATCTTAACCGACTTTCCCTTTGTCTTATCTCCTAATTGAGCCACACCCAAACAACATCGAATGTATTCTTTCCCCACCTTATCTTTCCTAGTCTTCCCACACATCATCTCAACATTCTCATCTTCAACATTTTCATTTCCTCCTTTTCCATTTATGGTAGCATTTCTGCCATAAATGGGAGTCTGTCATTTGACTTAATCTAATTATTGCGACAAGGCTATTTTTTAGAAAAAAGGTTAACCATGTCATTGTTTATTATCAATTACATTAGTCTGCGGTTGGTAGTGGGACATGATTTTCTTAATTTCAAAAAGTTGGTTTTTATCGGCATACTCTATTTAAGCTAAAATGCAAACTTTATAAGGCAACTAATAGCCCTACTATGATGCATTGCACATAATGTTGGGCAACTAAGAACTGACATATTCATAGGATGATAGAAGTATCGTATTCATAGGATGGGCATAGCTAAGAAGAGAATGCTGAGATGAATGTGGGAACTACTAGGAAAGATAAGGTAAAAAATAAACATATTTAATCTGGTCTAGAAGTAGTCCTGTTGGAGAAAGTAAGTTGAAGTAGTTTGGGCATGTAAAATAAAGACGTCTACATACATCTATTAGTGTGAAGGATAGTAGAAGTTGTAAGATCCAAAATGAGCTAGAGGAATGCTGAAAAGTTCTTGTTGGGCAACTAAGAACTGACATATTCATAGGATGATAGAAGTATCGTATTCATAGGATGGGCATAGCTAAGAAGAGAATGCTGAGATGAATGTGGGAACTACTAGGAAAGATAAGGTAAAAAATAAACATATTTAATCTGGTCTAGAAGTAGTCCTGTTGGAGAAAGTAAGTTGAAGTAGTTTGGGCATGTAAAATAAAGACGTCTACATACATCTATTAGTGTGAAGGATAGTAGAAGTTGTAAGATCCAAAATGAGCTAGAGGAATGCTGAAAAGTACCTGGATGGAATCAATCGGAAATTATTTGAAGATACATAATCTTAGTATTTATTTTATTTTTGGTTGAATATAAGCTAAAAATTTATTAAATAAAGAGAAGTCGCACACAAATATTGCCAAAAGGAGGGTAAAGAAAAAAAAAGGAAAGGAAAAAGAAGGTAGACGAAAATAGAAACAAATAAGTTGTTTATGGAAGAGGTTACTTCAAATGAACATAAACTTTCTACAATTTCTTGGTTAATGTGCCTGCTTTAAAATTTGCTGATCTAGAAACCTAGTCGAATGAGATATTCATTTTGGTTGATAAGTCAGCAATCCCTTAGTTGTAGTGGGCAAGTCTCCATGGAAAAGTTTGGAAGAGTTTGATGATATTGGAAGAATTTCCCTCAAATGCTGAAATTAGTAATATCCAACCTTTTGCAAATCCTTAAGACCTTGCAAGTTGCAATAAAGCAATTTCTTTAGCTCTATTAGAATCTTCATATCCTTTAGGATCACGATAATCATACAAAGAACATCCTATATGGTCTTTGATAATGTGCCCAATTCAGAAAGGGCTCGAGTGACCAAAAACACCCATCAATATTATTTTCAGCTGGTTTAAAGGAGGGGGAATTCACTGAAAGGAGGTACTCTTGTGGAGAATATAAGCTCCTGAAACCGCATTTTAATCTTTGGTCATATCTCCTATAATAAGTCCTTGAACTTTCTTATAGATGGAAACACGAAAAGAAACTACAGAACTAATCCTATAGTTATTTTTTTTAATTTTTTTCTTTTTTTTCCCCTTTCATTTCTAAAGCATGTTGCATTTGCTTATCATTTAAATAACTACCTACGTAGACCTTAGGAAGAGGTTTAGATTTCCTGAGCTTGAGAAATAAAGGGTTGGAACTGGGTGGATGGGTGTATGAGAGGGTATGAAGGGAACATTTTTAAGTGAAAACAACTCTATGACTTCACTTCCAAACTCGAGAATCTGGAATGAATCAGTCAAGTAAACCTCCAATGAGAAATGAAGAAGGGAGGAGTTGTCCTTAATGTAAGCTTTAATAGTTTCTGAAATAAAATGAAAGTTTGAAAGGATGCTAGCTTGGAATGATTAGCAAGGGGTATGATAGGGAAACTCCCCATCAGGTATCTTCCCAAAAATGAATCTTAGATCTTGGGCCCATCTCCTGTTAGGTGGCTGCTAATGAATTTCTGAGGACATTTCAGCTTCTTTCTGGATGTTGAGTTTGCATCTCATTGATTTTAATCAAGATCATATTTGCTGGCGATCGAGTATTAGGATTATTATTATCCTTTGAAAGTCTCCACAATCATTACTAGTGCATGCAATATTCTTTTTAGCTAGATTTTGAAAACCTAAACCCTTTATATCCAAAGGATCGGAAGACATTTCCCCACTCGACTACGTGATCTTAACTTACCTCTCAAAGGGACTTTCTTTAAAATTTTTGGATAAGTTGACGACCGTTATAGGGGTTCTGAACAGAGAAGTAATGATAGGGATGGACTGAAAGGTGAATTTGATGGGAGTGATTCTTCCTCAAGATGTAATTATTCTTCCAAACACCAATCATTTTGAAATTTCAACAATGTGGCCCCAAAAGCCAGGAGCTCTAGCATTACCACCATAGGGGGGAGACTTAAAAATTTCAAGAGCCAATTCTCAACTCTACAACCATGCTAATATGTAAAATGCTAGACTTTATCTAGGTTCAGGTTGATACTAGACATAGTGCTGTTGCTCAAATTGATTATGAGGCCAGTAATAATTTGGAAATAGAATAGAATGTTCTTGAGATTGCTAAGATAGTCTATTCTGGGGTAGTAGCAGATAATGGTATCATTTGTGGACTGGAGATGTATGACTTATCTTATCTTTGCCGTCCTTGAAACCCTCAACTAGGCTGATCTCCTCATCTCTCAAAAAAGTTTCCTAAGAATGTTGACGTTGATGGGAAAATGGTTGTGGAGATTTGGGGAGAAATTTATGGAGGAAGGTTATAGCTGCTAAATATGGAAGTAAATTGGGAAATTGGATGCCTGCTATTCGTAGTGGTTCCCTTTGCCTGGGACTTAGGAGAGCCATTTCTAGTGTCTGATTCATTTAAGAGGTGAGGAGTGGGATAGGGGTAAGATTTTGGGAGGATTTATAGTGTGAGGAGATCACATTAAAACAGCTTTTCCACGGTATTTTTTCAATAGTGCAAACCAGGGAAGGTTGGGTTTCTGAGTCTGCGATCAAACATGATGATTATATCACTCGGCAAACTTCTTTCAGAAGATTGCTATATAATCGAGAATTGGGTTTAAGGGATTCTCTCTTTCCTTTGTTACGATTGAAAAATTTCCCCATGTCCCTGACATGTCGCCCATGTCGAGAGACATGGGGGAAATATCGAAAAAAATTTGAAATTTTTTCCCCCATGTCGTCGAAACTAGGGTAAAATGACTTGTACCCTAGTTTCGTGTTACCCACCTCTGAAATGGCGACATGTCACCCGACATGGGTGACATGTCGGCGACATTGTATACACTAACAGTTAATTCATTTTTTCATTCCTCATTTCCAGGACCATCCAAACATTAACACACAAGGTTGATATGGAAGTCTCTGATCCCATCTAAGGTGGCATTCTTTATGTAGACTGCTACTTTAGACAAGATCCTTACTATTGACCATTTGGTGAGTAGGAATTGGGCTTTACCTATTAGATATGTGCTGCGTAAAGAGGAGGATTCAGTAGCCCACTTATTCATTCATTGTGGGGCAGCATCAACCTTAATGGGCTTACAAAGGTTCGATGTGTGTTGAATATAACCGAAGCATTTGAAGGGTGTATTAAACTCTTGGGTCTGGTGGAGGGGAAAGGAGAGATGTAAGAATCTTCGGACACTGTGTCCAGCTATATGCTGGTCCATTTTGGGGAGACGGATAGAAGGATTTATGAGGGAATGGAGCGTAGTATAAGGCACTTTTCAGGTGTATTCCATCAATTCTTATGCCTCTCTATCTGCCTTGAAACAACTAGACATTGCCTATTCAGGAGAACTAGAAAAAACCCTGAATCTCTAAACCTTCTATCATTGTCATTTATCTCTAATCCTTTTTTGATAGATCATAGTTCAGGAAGTCCCAGTCCATATGATCATAATCTTTCTCAAGTGGTTGCAGATCATGCTTAACCGAAAAGAAAGAGAGGATTTATTAAGCAAGGGCCTTCTTAGGCCATGCAGAAACCCTTGTTCTTGTGCTGCATACGATGTTCACAATTGCAACAACTAGACATTGGTGTGCCAACGACTGGTTATGAACTACGAGCCCCAAAATGCTGCTTGCTCTTACTAATCAAAGGGATCCTACACCCACTTCCAAGAAGCCAGTAGGAACTTGACAAAAAGATAGCTCAAATTTGTGAACCTTATTTTCCTTCTTCTATATGGTCTTCAACACTTTCATTAGCTATGAGAATGGATCCATGAGCTGTCTATATCCAATAAAAGCTCCTTGAGTAGGGGTTATAGTACTGGGCAGAACTTACCCACTTTTCTGGACAGAACTTTGGCCAAAATTTTGTACATACTCCAACAAGACTAACAGGTCTAAAATCTTTGGTGCCTTATTCCCTCCTTTTCTTGTGGATGAGAACAATAAATATGACATTCTTACATTTACTTGTAATCCTTCTCAAGAAATTCATCAGACCTTCTAGATGTCTTCCTTAATAGTCTATAAACAATCCTGAAAGAAAGCCATAGAGAATCCATATGGCTTAGCGGCTTATCCCTATTCATCTCAAAATGGCATCTTTGATTTCTTCTAGATCAGAAAGACATTTTAACCTCTCTATCTTGTCTTCAAAATAGGGCTCCACATTCATCCGATTCAATGCCAATGAATCTCTTGAGTATAATCAAAAGAAAAATAAGATTAGATCGTCTTCAATCTCACATGGATCCTTTCACCTTGAGTTTAGAAATAACATTATTTATGGGTAAAGAGTGTATAAAGTATGCAATAGGTAAAGCAAAGAATTGATCAAGAGATAAACAAGATTATAGCTTCTTCAATCTCACAAGGATACTCAGTTCTCTCCTTGTTCACCTTCAGTTGAGAAATAAATTGTTTCCTTCTCCTATTGGCTACTCGATGAACTTACTAGTACTAACACCTTCTTTGAGCCTTGAAATTCTTCATTTTTGCCTCCCAACTTATGTCCACTTTTCTCAGGATCTTATCAAACTCACTTCGAAGCCAAGTTGATAGATTGAGATGAAGGGGCACATTTGTGTTCCTGATCCCAACTAGTTGGGATAAGGATTTTTTTTGATGATGGTGAATTGGATATCATAATTTGTGTGCCGACTCCAACTAATCGGGATAAGGCATTTTGTTTATTTTGTCGATGACGAATAGTATATTGTGATGTTGTTATTATGGTTCCGTTTGTTTTGATGTAAGACGTTTTCACATGGAAAATATTTTACAATGTAAAATGTTTTAAGGAAAATTAAAATTCTTCAGCTATTTGGTTGGAAGTTAGAAAATAGAATAGAAAATTAATAATTTTCACTTTCTTATGTTTGGAGTACATGAAAATAATCACAGAGAATGAGTTGCAATACGGGTTCGAGTTGACCTGTTTTTAATTGGGTTAGGTTTTGGCTTTTCCAACCCGTTTATAAACGTGGTGGTGGTGGTGGCGGTGGTGACCGTAGCGGTGGCGGCGATGGTGGCAGTGGTGGTGGCGGTGGTGGTGGCGGTAGTGGTGGTTCAACCTCCATAGTTTGTAGTGGTAGTAGTGGCGTACAGCTGCTAGAAGTGATGGTGGTAACGATAATATGGTGGCAGTGGTGG
>JAUPMG010059138.1:0-26144 GCA_031762675.1 Pachysandra terminalis | reverse complement strand
AGAATTGAAATTCACACCTGTTAATTCCAATTCCCAACCCTAAATTCCTGCGATCCAAACGGACCCATAGTAGACATGGAATTCCTTCTGACCGAAATCTTTTTTAAAAAAAGGTTTACATTCTACCTTTGGTAACACTTCTCTATCCAAACATATTTGGTATAATATTCACGTGGATAGAAGTTGAAAAGTATGCATCAAAATCTGCTTTCTAAAATCTAAGCATAAACAATTAAGCATAAAAATTTACTCTTATTTATTAATAAATTATGCAATGTACAGCTCAAACAAGTATATTTGAACATAATTGTAAGCCGAGCACCCCAACATTAGATTGTTTTCTGCACAAGTTAGTGTGGCATGTTAGGATCGAGAACATAATTGCAACCTTCAAACTAATCTCTAGAAATCATTTAATACCTTGAAACCTAATGATGTGTTAATCAATTTGTCTTGCTCGATGGTTACTCCAATTTACTCTTTGTATTGGCCTGCTCGTTACGCCGGAGATTAGTGATATCGTCGGAGAAGAAAACAAAAGGTTGAAACTAGTCTCTAAAAACCATTGAATACCTTGAAACCTAATGATATGTTGATCTGCACGTTTGTCTTGTTCGATGGTTATTCCAATTTCTTCTCTGTGTTGACCTACTCATGGTCGGACGTCAGAGATTAGTGCTATCGTCGGAGAAGAAAACGAAAGGTTAAAACTAATCTCTAAAAGTCATTGAATACCTTGAAATCTAATGATGTGTTGATCTGCACGTTTGTCTTGCTTGATGGTTATTCCAATTTCTTCTCTGCGTTGACCTATTCATGGTCGGACGCCGGACATTAGTGCTATCGTCGTAGAAGAAAACAAAAGGGGTAAGTTAGGGTTTACTTGATTGTAAAACCATCTAATAAGACAAAAATTAGACTTTTAACTAAAAGGGTTGTTTAGTCAATTCATCTTAGACGTTAACTGGGTTAACGGTCTTCAAACTACAACCGAGATAAGTGTGGTTTTTCAAAACTGAAGAGTGGTTTTTGTGGTTCAACCAATAATGAATGGAGGTAATTGTAAATTACTCTCTATTTTTTTGGTTTTGGGTTCTTAATAGAAAAAGAAAAAAAAAAGAAATTTAATTACATCTTCGCTTCTGGATTTTTAGTAAATAAAAAACATCAAGTAAAACGGTAATAACATGTATTTAATTTTGGATTTTGATATTTATTACTTAAATAAATATTTTTTTGATCTGACTTCCAAGTTGTCGGTCTGAATCGCCGAGTCACTCGGATCGATTAGACTTCCCATACGGTTTTTAAAACAGAGGTCGGTAGTTTGTAGAATTAGAATTTCATCAATTGTACGAGTAGTTTTCATTAAAAAGTTGGATCACGTACGCTATACGAATTTAAAAAAAAAAAAGAAAAAAAAAAATCCTTTCTCAAAAAGCTGTACATTTAGATATTATAGGAATATAATATGCAAATTTACTAACCAGGACCCAAACCATCCAAGTGCAGAGTGGTTCAGGCAAGCAACGGGCCGTGTCACAAAAATTGCCACCTCTAAAAGGAAGTTAGCCTTGGTTTTACAAATGGACTTGCAGCAATAATAAAAACTCTGAAAATCGATTTGGCAACAAAGCCTAAAATGCATGGTTTCAAGGATCGGATCGATACGGTCTAAATCGATCGGTCCGTCCTAGGATTGGCCAGGACCAGTTCCATCCCAATTCACAATACAACTATTGTATCAAGTGTCTTTGGATCGGACTGGTTCAACCGATACCGAACTGGATCGGTTGATCCGGACTGGTCCAGTGATTAGGACTGATTCAACCGATTCAAAGTTTTTTTTTTGAATTTAAAAAACGAATGATCCAACAAATATCGGCCTAGACCGGTCTGATATCGACCAATACAGCCGATCCGGTGATTGATATCGTCATTCCGATGTCCGGTCCGGCCGATCAAATTTTCTTTTTTAAAGACGGTACAACTTTTGGATCGGATCTAGATCAGCCAATACCGACCGATATCGCCAATCCGGATCGAGATCGGTCGTAATGGGTCCGATCCAAGATCGCCGAGACTTAAAACCCCGCTAAAATGCAAAGTGCTAGATGCTTTTTGGGAGAGGTCCCGACAAGCTTTCAATAAAATTCAACGATGGTGGTTGGTGGTTCTCATTAAAACTTCAAAATCTCTGTAGACTGTAGTCGGTGAGAGTGTGACCCCTCGTAATCATGATCCCTTCCAAACGAACAATCTCAATTCACTAGTCCAACCAAAAAAACAAACAAAAAACCTCATTTCACTAGAAGAGGAAAGAGAAAGGGAAAGGAGGAAAACTCTTCACAAGGAGATGGCAAAATCCAAACTAATCTCCATGAAAATCCTTGTCTTGACGCTACTTTTCTTTGAGACCCATTTCTCAGAATGTCATGGATTTCATGTTCTAGTTTCCAATTCATTGAAAAACAATGAAATTGATGTAATGATAAAGAAGAGTTGTGCCGGAGGGATCGGAGAATGCCTTTGGACAGCAGAGATGGAGATGGAGATGGACTCGGATATCAATCGGAGGGTGTTGATGATGCAGAAGACGTACATCAGCTACGAGACACTGAAGAAGGACACAGTTCCCTGCGCGAAGCCCGGTGTTTCCTACTACAATTGCCGTGTTGCGGGTCAGGCAAATCCTTACAATAGAGGATGTGAAGTCATTGCAGGTTGTAGGGGTTAAGAGATATCAGATCTGGAGAAAATGACTATGAAAGAACGATCCATGCATGAATCAGTATGGTGACTATATATATATATATATATATGTGTGTGTGAGTGATGTCTGTCTCGGGTAGATTGTTATGTTTTATTCACTCAAGGCTTATGCTTCTACTCCCTTTTAGATGTAATATTTTGTGTACATTTTGCTCTTTCTATCTCCAGCTGATGGATTTAAATGGACAATTTAGATCCGGGCAGAATTTGAATCCGATCATGGTACATCCGAATTTGATTTCATAAGAAAATTCAGATATTCAAATTCGATTCAGTTAAGAATAAGATTAAATAGAAGCATTGGTTATCCATATGATCTGGTCAGATGTTATTATGTCTTATGTATAATAATATATTTTAAGTTGGATTGGAGCTTAATTTAGTGGGGTATGGGTAATATCCAAATTTATAGTAGGATTATTGGGTCATTAGGAATCGAAGTCTTGTACAATAATCATATTATCTAAAGGTTGTAGAAGAAATCACATAATGTACCTCTATGCACACGAATCTGGATCTGTAGCGGAAGATTTCTATCGAACTGAAAAACGTCTCATGTCGAAATATGTGATGACTAGAACCACATATAATGATCCACACTCAACACGACCTAGGGCTTCGGTATTGCACCCTAGTAGCAAGCCTAAATCTCAAAGGAAGGTTGGGATGATGAGAGAGAGAGAGAGAGAGAGAGAGAGAGAGTCTTAATCGTGTATGGCTTTACTTGGGAAGTGAGGAGGAGTCTTCTATTAATAGGAGACTACTCTACTCAAACTAGGAGTCTCTTTCGTATGCAATAGGAAAGAGTCCAAGTCAAACTTGGTTTCTCACCAAGAATGGACGTCCCCTTTAATGTGGGGACTCGGGTCGGCCTAACCGAGAGGGCCAATTGGGTTGACCCAACACTAAAGGCCAACATCTCCCACTCGTCCATATTGGGCACTAAGTGTGTACCTCTCTCATATACATCATATATTCCTATTAAGGTGAGCGACTCCATATCAAGTTCCATAAAACAGATATGAAGATAAACTTTAAAAAGTCTTGCCTATGCCCCAGACTCATTTGGTTACATCAGATTGAGTATTTTTAAGCCCATGAGGTTAAGCTCAGATCTCTATACTCAACAATTGGATTTATGTTAATATGCTCATTTAAAATAATTCATGTAGTTTACATAAATATCATACACATATAAGTAAAAAGATGTGAATAATCAAAATAATAATTTTGAAACATAAGCACATATCTCTATGAATCATATCTCTTTGAATGTGATGGCAAATAGTCTTCCATAAGGCTCATACCAATTAGTTTAACCTAATTGCTTTCCCAAACAAACCCCCATTAGACTGTATGATGCATGTTCATAGAAAAGTAACATTAGTGATCATCAGATCTGACTTCACAACATGATCAAAGGTGGTAAGATTATAAGTTGATCCACTCTAGGATCATCCTGATCTCACACAATAAGAAATAGGGATCCATTCACTTACTCTCAAAGGAAACGTCGCTAATAGCACATATGGCATGAAACGCATGCTATAGTGGAGCTCTGAGCCTAGCTAAGAGTGTGTCAACCCCTAACACTATTCGGATCTTAGTCTAGTTGCAATCTAGGCGCCTAACTTGAGCTCCTTAATCCAAGTCACAACTCTCAAGCGCCTTGATTAAGGTCTCATGGTAATATTCGATTCCCTAAGGAATCTCATCCTGGCTCTCCCAGGATGACATATAACTAATAGAGTCCTCTATATGCCCCCCCCAGATGGCACAAATCCTCTTAATGTCTCATCCTGCTTGCAATGCATTCGCCAAAGTTGGTTATTGTGTGAGAAGCCAACGACTAGTCTTGGTGACATATCGTATCCATATTCTAATAATATGACGGTAATGTGTGTGTAAAGTGTGCATATAATACACAATAACATGCCTCATAAAAAGATAATCTTTATTAAATTCTCACGTATGAAATATAATATAATATGAGATGTCTACATAACAAATGTAAATAAAACTGTACCACCTAACACAAATCACAATCTATGTATCCCATCTTTCGGACATGAACCTCCAAATCTTGTCTAGCTATAGTTTTAGTCATGAGATCAATTGTCATCTATGTGTACCGACATATGTAAGGGGCACGTCTTCATGTGAAACCCTGTCTCTGATGTAATGATAGCGAATGTCAATGTGCTTCATCTTGCCATGGCATTTCGGGTCCTTGGCATAGGCTAATGTTGCCATGCTATCACTATAAATGGTTACGCCAGCTTTGAAGACTCCAAGAACCTATAAGAATTGCCTTAACCATACGGCCTCCTAGATGGTTGCACAACAATTTATATACTCTAACTCCATAGTGGATAGCGTGACCCAGACTTGGTTCTTGGTATTACAAGAGATTGTCCCACCACATAGCAAGAATGTGTATCCTAACGTCGGCTCTTGACTGTCTAGATTACTTGCACAGTCCGCATCGCAGTACCCTCATAGCTGCAAATTTGCTCCTTGTAAGCAAGCATGTAATCTGGTGTCCAATGTAGGTATCTACGAATACGTTTCATTACGTTCCAATGAGTCTTCTCTGGGTTACTCTAGTAACGATTGACTAAGACAACCACGAAACTAATATCAAGTCGAGTACACATCATAACGTATATCGTATTACCTATAGCACTAGCATAGGGAACTCAATCCATCTGTTCGTTCTCATCCCGATGTCTAGACCAAGGGCGAGATGCAATGAAGCACCCTTCTCGACACAAGTGTCAATGAGCTTGGCATCGTGTATTCTGAAGTGCTCAAGTACCTTATGTAAGTCTCATGGGACAAACAAAGAAGCTTCTTAGAGTGATTCCTATGAATCTTAACACCTAACACGTAATCCGCCACATCCATATACTTTATCTCAAAACTAAAGGAAATCCACTCTTTAGTAGCAACAATCATCTCCCTATCATTCCCAACTATCAAAATATCGTCAACGTATAGCGAAAAGAAAAGGAAGCTCCTACCATGGTGTCCAATATTCATACAATGGTCTTCCTCGATCATCATGAAGCGAAACTCTATAATCTCCTAAAAGAAAATGTGTAATGGTACTTCCTACCTTTTGGCAATAATCCCCTGAAAGGAAATGTGTCATGGTATTTCCTACCTTTGGGTATCATCCCTTGAAAGAAAGTTTATGGTAATTCCTACCTTTGGGTAATAACTCCCTGAAAGAAAATGTATATTGTGTTTTCCTACCTTTAGATAGCATCCCCTAAAAGGAAATGGTCATGTGAGTGTGTTAACACATCCCTTGGGTAAAATTCCCAAAGGATATGTGAGTATTGGTTATAATGGTTTGGTTATGCCTAACACCTTGCACTTGCATTCACTTCATCCACATCATTTCTTCATTAGCATTATGCATCATGTACATTCATCCTCATTATCATCCCTTTTATGTGTATGCCACTAGCATCATTATGCTTGATTCATATTCATATTCATATCTTATTTGTGGGTGTTGTATGTTCTTTAAATTCAGCTTTGTATATGGTTGTTGTTTATCATTATTCTGAGTATGAGATTGGTTGCTATTTATCATTGTTATGAGTATGAGATTGGTTAATGTTTATCATCATTATGAGTATGAGATTGAAAGTATGTTTTCATATACGAGTGTGCATGGAGTGAGTTAAATGTTGTATGACTGTGTTAATGGGAAGAGGCAGAGTCCTTGGATTTCTATTGAGCCTACAAAGCTCACGCATACGTGCAACAGGTTACCAGCAAGAGTGAGGAGCTGGATGTGGACTTGGATTGGATGGACTTGGACTCAAGCATGTGGCTGATTGATCATTTTAGTTTATGTTTTCGATGTTTATTGGAACAGTTGTAATGGACCCATAAGGGCTTGATGTTTATGTTTTAGTTATTTATATTATTCTGAATTTTTTGGGACATGATGTAATATATTCGGTTTAATATTATGTGAGACTTCCACTGCTATTAGTTAACTCTTATGGACCATATGGAATGGTATTATGTATTGGACCACATCCATTGTTTTGGATCCGAAGGTCACTCATTCATTGAATATCCTTGAGATTACATATCTCAGATTTGGGGCGTGACAAGTTATGTTGCAAGAGAAATAAATAAATGATATGGAGATATGTTGGGTACAGTGGATGGAAATCATTGCCATCCATCGGGAAGCTTGATCAAGAAAGAACTACCTTTAATACAAGGTTTGATCGACCCACTATGATACCATGTAGAGAAACAATGCTCATTGAAATTCAAGGTAAGTACACAGAAATTCATTAGAGCTTTAAATAGAAGATGACACAAAAGATAAACATGCAACTAACTAACTTAGTCCCTAATCTATAACAAAATAAATAAAACATTTACTAAATCTCATAAATCAAATCTCTTGTCCTGTGCTCATCTTCTCTTTGAATTTTTCAATCAAATCTCTTGCATCTCTTGACTTTATTTTTTCCTTCATCTTCCCTTGAATCACTCATTGAGTTGATACAATAATTCTCAAATCACCATATTATCATACTCCCACTCTATTATACAATTGGCTAGTGGGGACATTAATCAAACGTGGAACGCAAGCAGCACCCCTCAGAGCGCTCACTATTAGAAGTGTCTGGGTTGAGTTTAGGATAGGTCTAGCAAGTCTCAGAACCGAACCATGTTACATGGGAGGATTCTAGGTCTTACAGGTTTCGGGTCCATAGTTATCACCCTTAGCCTTAGAACTAAACCTGCAAATACGCGATTCTTAACGGGTACCCGTTGGTACCCGATACTAATAGCATTCATGTATATACAAAAGTATTTATTTTCACTATATTAATATTATTTTATTACCACAATAACAATCTCATTCAATATACTTAGATTTATCTAAATTTAAATATAATATTTGCATCCAACACATATTACACACCATCCATAACATAAAATAAATTCATAATATAAATAGACATTTAAAAATAAAAAATTTGTAGATTAACTTTGGTTTAGTTTTATTAGATTCATTAATTAATATTATAATTATTGATTGACAAAAATTTAACTAATGAAATATTTAAAATTAAATTTTTATTTAGGTTCAAATATCTTATTTGTAAACAATAATTAGAGACCCGATACTTGACTGTACCTGTCAGGTATACCCATGTAGAATCGAGTCTTAATGGGTCCATCCTTTATAAAACTATAACCGAACCCAATTATGAACCGGGTCTATAAACCCGAAATTGAATCTTTTTAAACGGGTTTGATTCTATCAGGTTTGTTGGGTATCACGTACTGAAAATGAGCCAATTTGTAAATTGAACTAATCCAATGGCAATGTGCCACTTGGTAGTTCTCAGAATATTTGCATCCAACACATATTACACACCATCCATAACATAAAATGAATTTATAATATAAATAGACATTTAAAAATTAAAAATTTGTAGATTAACTTTGGTATAGTTTTATTAGATTCATTAATTAATATTATAATTATTGATTGAAAAAACTTTAAATAATGAAATATTTAAAATATAAATTAAATTTTTATTTAGTTTCAAATATCTTATTTGTAAACAATAATTAATGAACTATTTAATAAAATCAAGAGACCCGATACTTGACTGTACCTGTCAGGTATACCCATGTAGAATCGATTCTCAATGCCTTCATCCTTTATAAAACTATAACCGAACCCAATTATGAACCGGGTCTATAAACCCAAAATTGAATCCTTTTAAACGGGTTTGATTCTATCATGTTTGTTGGGTATCATGTACTGATAATGAGCCAATTTGTAAATTGAACTGATCCAATGGCAATGTGCCACTTGGTAGTTCTCAGAAATAATAAATATGGATTTTCATCTATTCGAGGATCCCCTTTATTGAAGGATATCCCTCTGAACCTCTTCTCTTCGAGTGAGGGCACCCTCATTGGATATCCCCTCACTCATTCACTTGAAGACCCATCTTCCAAGAGACATCTGTCACACCCCATATCCAATGGCTCACATCCCTAGATGGGAAGGCATGGATCACGAGGTGCAACCTTCGGAATCCACTTCTGGACCGCGAATATCAATAACAAACACGGTATGAAAAAGAATCCTCATTTAATTCATAAATTCAAAGTACCAAATGCGAAAGCAAAAATACTAATTATTACATCAAAAACTAAAGACCAACATCCAAGGCTTCAGAAGAGTCACAAAATCCAACTAAATAACATAAGGTAGCAAAAACAAGACAAGAATCAAAATCCATCTAAGTCCACGTCCACCTCGTCATAGGCTATATCAATCTACAGTCATGAACAACTGCATGAGTATAAAATACTCAGCAAGAATGATCTAGTCATCATACAATTCACAAAAGGATTAGGATTAATAATACAATCGCACAGTTTAAACCATGATATGAAATGGTATGATGGAGATGAATGGAAAAATACAATGCTTTATGATGCTCATTCAATGAATACATTATGAAATGCAAGTTATATACCTATGATCAATGTCGGGCTAGGTTTCCTTAGGATATACAATCCGGAGCATGAGCTCCAGGAACAACCGGCATGTCCCTCGCGTTGATCCGGGCGCTAACCCATGGTTCAACGGCCACCATCTTCTATCTTTTATAGGACTTTCAGCCGAAGGGAAATAGGAAAACCCGAACTCCTTTCTTCCAAGGAACACTTAAGCTTTCAACAATCATAGCATGTATGCTTATCCTAGGAATCCGAATGATGAAGTCCCGTGGAAGCTACTTACGCGCCCATACACGCAAGTAATCCAATGGAAGTCATCATGGGCATTCCATTGATGCTTTCAGTCATTTATTTCAGTCTAGTAATCCTCCAGTAAACAGGTGGGAAAGCCATCCACATACGTGGGAAATCCATCTACATACGTGGGAAATCCATCCACAACAATAGGAACATACATCCACCTAAGTGGGATAACCATCCACTACGATAAGTGGGAAATCCGCATCCACTAAATATAAGTGGGAAATATCATAATTCTGTTCACATAAATGTCAGATTTATCTCACTGGTTTTATTATTGTCCAATCTGTGTTTTTGTGCAATTATGATCGATCCCACAGAGATTGTGCTCGATCGCATTACGCTCGATCTCAATCATGTGCGCTCGATCGCACTGAGCTCGATCGCAATATTCTGTGTTCGATCGTATTTCCAGAATCAGTACTCTGTTAGTTTCAGTCTTGACCTACAATCACTATTGTGTCATATCTTCTTATATACATAGCGGAATCATTCAAAACTTAATTTATTAGAATCCTAACTCATAGAGGAATATAAGAAAAATATTAAATAAATACATAACAATATGCAAGATCTGTAATTTACTTGAGGAACATGAAGTTGCAGGTTCTGTTTCTGGGTTTTCAGATTTTTAACACATGCTCAGTAATTTATTCATAATTAAATCAGATTTTTATTTTGGGGTAATATAGCCTTTTCCTTCCTCCTTTTCCTTTCTTCTTTCTTCCTTCTTCCCTTTCCTTCTTCCTTCTTTCATTTCCTTCTTCCTTCTTACTTTTCTGTAGAGTTTTTACCCAAAAAATTCAGATCTATGTCTTGGCCGAATCCTTCCTCCTTTCTTAAAACAAGATTTCTTGTATTTCCTAGATAACTAGTTACTAGGCTAATTCTTCTATTTCCTAGGTTATTAGTAAATAGGGTAGTTGTTTGTATTTATTCCTTTTTATTTTCCAATGCTTAGCTTAGTAGCTAAGCTTTGGATTTACTTGGAAAGGTGATATATACGAATGGTCTTTTGGATTAATTTCCTGAAATTACAGTTTTTACCATCCCTTTTATAGATATTTCTACTTTAACCTTTAAAAAAT
This sequence comes from Pachysandra terminalis, assembly GCA_031762675.1. NCBI lineage: Eukaryota > Viridiplantae > Streptophyta > Magnoliopsida > Buxales > Buxaceae > Pachysandra > Pachysandra terminalis. The sequence goes on along the minus strand of JAUPMG010059138.1, from coordinate 15,456 downwards.
GTAAACTATTTACAACTATACCCCTAAGATTTTATTAATTATATTTTAACCTTGAAATTAAATTACTAATTATTTTTAAGGGTTCGGGTCATTACAACACCCCTTCGAGCCCCATCCTTCTTTATTTCATTAGAGTGAAAGCACCCTCACGGGACATCCTTTCACTCCTTCAAGACTCACCTGTGCTGGGGTAATACCTTGTCACTTTGAGGACCCACCTTTTTGGGATATCTCCTAAAGCCTACTCGAGCAAGGGCCCACTTGTGCCGGGATAACCCCTTGCCACCTCGAGGACCCATCTGTGCTGGGTCATTCCAACAAACCTTTTGAGTGAGAGTGCCCTCATGAGACATTGCCTTACTCATCCATTCGAAGGCCCCTCTTCCAAGGGGCATCCCTTTGAATTCCATCCTTATGGATTCCACCTATCCGATTGAGGGTCCACCTATGTTGGGACAACCCCTCATAATTTCGAAGCCCACCTGTGTTAGGATAGCTTCTCGAGCATTTGACTAAGGGCCCACATATGTTGGACAACCCTTATCACTTCAAGGACCTCCTACTTAAGGATGTCCCCTTGAGCTTACTATGTCAAGGCCCCTATCAATGTGAAAAATCTTTGATCCCACTATATATATATCCTAATCCTAGTGGATTATCTCTCGAATGATGACATTTCAAATGAGTAATACATCACTTAAATGTTATCAATCACTTCATGAGAAGTGACAAGTTTGTATATGCATACACTCAAAATATAAAAGTTATATCTTGAGGTTTCGAACTCGAGCTTTTCACTTAACATTGGGGGAAATGAACAGAGAACTTCAAGAATGGTAGACCAAACATATAGTCCCATCAAGCGTATTTCGCGTCAAATCAAGGGACTAATCACCATAAAGAACGCAATATGCATTAAGTGTACTTCATGCCAAACCCATACCGAATGACCATACCTCAGACCCATATCGCACTTGATTGGACACTTGTTGGTTGAGTGATGGGCCTCCCAGAAATTTTTGCTATAAAAATACAAAATGTGCAATGGAGAAAGGGACATTTCTTAGACTTTTGGACCCGTCTCTCAGATCTTCTGAACTTCCTAGATCTCTGAGAAAGACCCTTCTCCGAAGCTTCTCTGTAGTGGTATCTCTAAACATTCTTGACTGATTTGCTGACTTCCGTTCCTTGTTTTCACTTCATTCAACTCTCTGAAAAGGGAAACCTTGCATTGGAACGACCAACCTTTGGTTTAGGCCAGTGCAAGTCAGGTTATTCAAACCCTTTGGTTCTCAAATTGGTAAGTGTTTACATTACTTACAATTGTCATCTTGTCACAATCCATATTAATTTACATCAGCTTGTTATATTAATCATTTACCAGTTTGGGCATCACTAGTACCCATTGACACCCTTACTCATGACTAGAGGTGCAACTCGGTTCGGTTTTGTCGGGTTGTCATCAACACAAAATCAAACTGATACTGATAAAGGTTAACACAAAACCGAACTGAACCGAATTGAGAACCAAACTTCCCAACCTGAAAACCGAATCAAATTGAAATGTAAATCCCTAAACCCAACCTAAATTGCAATTTCAATTCGATTTGGGTCGGTTAAGTCGGGATAACACAATTTTTTAGAATTAAATTATATATATATATATATATATATATATATATATATATAATATCAAGTTTTATATATCATATATAAGATACATATATCATATATATACATCACATATAATACATATACAATTCGGTTTAAATGTTTCCATTTGGTTTGGTTTAAATTTATATACACTAGAGATTGGATTTCGATTCGATTCAGTTTAATTGAAGCTTCAACCTAGATGCAAATCGATCTAATTTTATTTGATAATTTCAAAACCAAAACTAACTAATTATCTAGAAACCCAACCCAAATAGAACCGAAGTTGATTTGGGTCGGTTCAATTTTGGGTTTAACCAACCCAAGTTGCACCCCTACTCACTACCCCACCGAAAGCTCTACAGTTGGCACTAGACAAGTTTTTTCCACGACTCCATCTTTTTCCCTGGCCTCCCCTGCCACCACCCTTCATTCTTACCTCTAACAATTTTTCATTCTCTGGCTTCACTACTATTGTGTTCTTTCGTGCAAAGTTGGTTCTCCCATCACATGAATCTTGATCTCTTTCCATAATAGAAGGTCGGCACCACCCGCAACAACCCCAGGTGGTAGCCATGGAAATTGAACTTCAACAGCAGCTGAGACTTAATTAAAAACTGCTACAATAATAGCGAAAACAATACCCATTTGATGCAATAAGTGATTTGAATCATTTTCTTCCCAACCTTGGTGCGGTATTCCACAACTTTGTGCTCCATTAACAAGGGAAGCACTTGTCTTCATCTCCTCTATAGAGCATTGTAAGGGTCTTTTTTCAGTTGGGGTGGTCAATTACAATCAAGATCTATATCGGCTTTCCGACCGTATCTTGTTTGCAAGATTTAGATAAAGGGAGAAAGGAAATTAATTTTTTTGTTTATAATCTTAATTGATCTTTTTCTGATAAAAAACGAAGTCCCCTTGTCTTGCCTCGCAAGGGTTGCTATTTATAGGGAATTGTCTTTAGATGGGAATTACTCTTTATAGTCAGATATTTATGAGGCAATACAGTCATTAGTTAATTCTTTTATTTTTCTTCCATTTTACTTTAGTGGGACCTATTTTTTCAATTTCTGTCTTTAGGGGCCCCATAGATGTCGACGTTAACAATATTTCACTTTAAAGAAGTTACTCCCAAGAATATGACTGCCTTGCCAAGTTTCTGTTATGTAGCTTCGACTCCTCGTGATCAAAATATGTCTTTATTATTCTTCCCTTAAGGAGGGGATCTCGGGAAAAGATGGAATCTTGTTACCTTCTTGATGGAGTATTATTAGCACATTGTCACGAAGTAGTATTGGCATCCTGTCATGGAGTAGTATTGGCATCCTGTCATGGAGTAGTATTAGCATCCCGCCATGCTGTAGTATTAGCATCACGCCATTTAGTAGTATTGGCATCCTGTCATGGAATAGTATTGGCATCCTGCCAATGAGTAGTATTAGCATCCCGCCATGGAGTAGTATTTTCATCCCCCTATGGAGTACGTATTGGCATCTCACCATGGAGTAGTATTGGCATCTCGCCATGGAGTAGTATTGAAATTCCACCATGGAGTAGTATTGGCATCCCACCATGGAGTAGTATTGAAATCCCGGCGTTGAATAGTATTGGCATCCCGCCATGGAGTGTGTATTGACATCCTGCAATGGAGTAGTATTGGCATCCCGCCATGGAGTATGTGTTGGCATCTCACCATGGAGTAGTATTGGCATCCTGCTGTGGAGTAGTATTGGCATCCCATCATGGACTATGTATTGGCATCCTGCCATGGAGTAGTATTGGTATCCCACCATGGAGTATGTATTGGCATCCCACCATGAAGTATGTATTGGCATCCCGCCATGGAGTATGTATCCTGATATGTATAGACATATCAGCGTATGTGCGTTCATGATTATGGACGCCCGTCCCTTTTAACGTTTTAAATCTTTGTATGTTTCTTACACTACAAAATACATGGTTTTTGCCGACCGTCCTAAACCGCCGACAAACAAATAATGACCGCCGTCCTTTCCTTTGTCGGCTGTCCAGGAGTCCCCTGTCCTACCCTTGGTTAGGGAATGCAGTCACGACGGACAGGACAACGGTCTATAAGGACCACCAACAAATGGTTGATCTACGGTTGGCGATCCCCAAACCGCTGTCCTATACTATATTGCACGATGGGCAAGACCGCCGAGTAAGTCTACATGAACAACGGTCCCAAAACCGCTGTCCATTATTGAATAATAGCCGGTGGTCCGTAACTGCTATGAAATGTGTTATAGACCGAGGGTTTACGCCCGCCGTGAATTAGTTGATAATGCTCGGCGGTCATAGACCGTTGTTAAATGGGTTATTAATAATGTATGTCAACCATTAGTCGGCTGTCCGGACCGCCGGGGAAGCTAATATTTAATGGCAGTCTTGTAAGACTGTTGTGAAACATCTATTTTGTTTTAATAATGTCCCTATTTTTACAAGATTACGAACCTGCAAATAAATACAATTCAATTTGTATGAAACCTATAGATAAAAAAACACCATTCAATTAAACCTATAAGTAAACCTATAAAAAAACACTTAATTATCATAAAAATCCCCGAGGTTAAGTCTGTTATATTAAATCATAATAAAATATACAAACATCCAAGGTAATATATACAATCCCAAAAGGGATCGTGAGTGCATGGATAGTGAAAGTCACTATGGATCATGATGATCAACACCTCCAGGCCACTGCTGGTCTCCTCCACCCTATAATATAGATTATATAAACTAATTTTAGTTATCATGGTTGTATTAAAGTAAATATCAAATATATAATTAAAGACTATAGACATGTTGATATAGATTCTACCTGCTGACGAGTCAGGCTCATACCAAGCGTTGTAACTCAACTAGCTGAGCACTATGCGAGGTCTGGACACTAATTAACATAGCGCTCGTCTCGACCTGGATAGAAGCTAGCCAAGCAATCTCTTCTTCCTTCTGGGCCAGCTAAGCATTCACCTCCTCTAGACCGGATCGCAATGTAGCGACCTCCGCCTCTATAGTCGTGCTCCCCTGAGACTGCTGTCACAACCTGGATGGTGTATGTCCCATCCCCATGTAGTGACTTGTGTCTTTAAATTATAATTAACAAGGAAAATCCCTTGTGAAAGATTATATAGGATTGTGTAATTACATAATTGAAATAAGTAGAATTTGTAATTATAACTAATTATGGGGTCCATTGTATAATATTAGAAACTATGAGATCACTTGAGTTATTCTAAAACCTTATGGAATATAGGTTTTGATTTAAACGTGTAAGATAAGGGGATGGAGGTGCCATTTAGTTTAGTCACTAGGGGTAGTTTAGACCTTTCACTTTGGAAGTTAAATTAGAAGTTATGGATAGTGTTCGGAGGGATACATGTAAGAATGGGAAGGTTCCTCAACCTATTCTCTTGCTTGGTGTATATGATCATGTGAGAGAAAGTGTCTATACACGTTTGATCAAGAGAGACAAAGTGTTCTGCTATAGAGAAAATAGAGAATGAGAAAAGAGGAGAGTAAGAAGAAAGGCTATGGCGAAAAAAGGAAGAAAAATAAGAAGGGAGAAGTGGTGATCTGCCAGTGCTGGATCTGTAGGAAACAGATCTAAGAAGAAAAAGCTTAGGAAACGAGGTAGAGATTCCTGTGTTTTTATGGTATTTGATTTTATGCATTATCTCGATGTTATAGATATAGTTGGCTTGTATTGTTGGTATGTGAGCATGATTAGATCTAAGATCTTTAGAAACAAAGAAGTAATGATGATATGTTGCTTGATCTCCATATTCAATTGTGATGCTATGTTCATGTGTATTCATGAGTAATTATGAATATTAATGTGTTTATAATCCAAGATTTATTTACCTGTTAGATCCATGAGAATGATCTAGCATGTGTATATTTGTTTGAGATTTATGTATAGGTTTAGAGATTGTTTTTGGATGATTAAAACCTTAGAAATCAATAGGTTTGGTTAGAGGTACGAGACTCTAATTAAAAACCCAGATTTTGGCTTAATTTACACTCTCGGCAGCAGCCTCGGCAGCTACCGATTTAGATACCGAAAACCGTGAAAAATGTGTGCTCTCGGGGCATGCTACCGAGCTTCGGTAGTAGTGCTACCGAGACTCTCGGTAGGTCACTCGGCAGCTACCGTGTAGCTTTCGAGCGCAACGCCCCATCATCTTCTGTAGTATATGCATAAATGTAGATGGGAGGGGGTCCTTTTTCTTTGTTGACATTCCCTTCTTTTCTTAGTCGACTTGCTTGTTTTGATGAAAGTCGCTTTCTTCTATGGGATTAAAGGGTATTATTCGTTTGGCTAAGGATTTGGACCCTGCTGGCGTAGCGGGTCCTTCTTTGCTGGAAGCAGGCTGGGATGGTCTCGATTTCTTGAATGATTTGTTCTGGAGTAACGTCCCTCATTGAAGGAAGTTCCTGTGGAGCCAAAGGTTGGATGGGCATTATTGTATCGTTATGTCGAACCCTTGACATCTTCTTCTCCTTCATTCGGATTAGTACCTTGTTTTTGTTTTGAAAAGGGACATTTCCTCCCAGTACTCGTCATTTTAAGTCTCATCCGAGTCATGTCACTGGATGGTGCAAATGTTTGGAGAGAGGAGCACCATCATCTGCTCAATGATAGTGGCTTGGTGATGATAAAGGTATTTTATAACCTTAACACTCCCATTGATAAAGACGCCATTAGTTCTTTGTTGACTCGTTGGAATAGTACTACTCATACGTTTGTGATGGCAATGAGGGAATTCTCTCCATCTTTGGAAGACGTGAACGCTTTTTTAGGATTGGAGATTATAGGCGATTATAGCCCTATCGACATTCCATTAAATAATCAGGAAAAGGCGGGAGTGAAGACTTTGAAGAAGGCTTTGAAGATTTCTAAGGAGGAGTTGATATATCTAGCCAAAACCTAGACAAAGACAAGCTCTAGATTATCTTTTGGAGGCTGGATACGTCATTTCTTCAAAGACATTAAGGCTCCAAAGAAAGGAGAGAAGAATTTCGTCCCTGAGGAGGTAGAGGGTGTAGGCTTGGAATCACCTGTCGAACTTGAGGCATTCATTGTTTTGTTCTTATCTAGGTATGCTTTTGAGAGTTTTCCCACGAAAAAGTACAAGAACGCCATTTTCCCATGGAGGTGAAGAATGCCAAAGGTTATAAATTCCCTCTGGCTTCTTTGTTCTTGGGCACCTTGTATATTTTGTTGGACCTCTTTCATATTGATCTTCAAACGTCCTACGGGAGGTATGAAATTGAGACATTTTTGCATACGCCATTTCTTCAATTGATGCTTTTTGAGAGGCTGTGTGATTTTTGTTCATTGCCTAAGTGATTTCTTGCAAATAATGTTCATTTTAGGGTGTCTTTATGGAATGGTGTTAAGATATCCCGAAAGAGATTTTCTTAGGCCTTAATCTGAGGAACTTACTGGACTCACTCATATGACGTATTGCTCTTTAGGTCCCTTAAGCCGGGTGGATGTATCCTCTAGAGAAAAAATGCACCTTATGAAAGCTAACTACTTTATGATGGTGTTGCCTGGCATGCGTCAGTGCGAGTGGATGATGACGATGGATTTTTCGTAAACAGTTATAACCCTCATCAGTTCATTAGACAGTATGGCTTGGACCAAACACCTTTGGTAGGCCCTACTATGACAATGAGGATTGTCGTTGTTCGTATTCTATTTACTAAGGAGGGCTTAAAGAAACTTTTCCGTCCTAAAATAAGAACGATTCTGTTGGTGGGCGCATCTCGCAGGGGAAAGTACTTGGCAAACTTGCTAAAATACTGGGTATAGAGTTGTCGAGCTTACAAGCAATACGTCACTCGCAATTTGGATTCTATGAGATTTTTTAACATCCCAAATGATCACCCGAGGTTAAAGCTTGTGAAAGGCCCTTCTAAGCGTAAAGTGAAGAGAAGAGACAAGGTTGGCGAACTCCCTTCTGATGTCGACCCTTCTAATTAAGAGGAGTGTGTGTAGTGAACCTTGTCCTTAAGCCATAATTAATATAGATTAATTATGATTTAATAATATAATCCATTGTGAAAGGTTATATTAGAAAAAAAGGTCTTAAATTTCATAATAAGACTTAATGGTAATAAGATTGGTTGTTTAGGAATTTTATGTAATTAAGGGAAAGTATTGGGATACTTATGTGATTTCAATTATTTCAGGAGATTGGGCTTGGGCCTAGTGTGGGGAACATGGTCTTGAGTGGGTCGTTTGACCCATGGGATGAATGCTGGTAAGTTTTTAATTTCATTGTTTCTTATTTGAATTATTAGTTGAATGTGAGAGGCAAACCTTCCTCATGCTTACATGGGTGAGGGAGAAAGTTTCAATTCTCTTCATCTTGCTTATTTTGAGGAGGCATGACTAAGGAAGGGGGAGAGAGACTAATTTGTTCGTTTGGGGCTGTAGTGAAAGAAGAGAGAAGAGGATATAGAAAGGCTAAGAAAGAGAGGAGAAGGAAAAAAGCCTAAGGAAGAAGAAGGTTGAAGAAAGGCTTGGTGATCTTCTAATTGCTAAAACTGCAGAAAAAGTTAGGATTCCATGGTTCTTCTTCTAGTTGTTTTCATAGGCATATGATAAGGGATATGTGTAGGAATGATAACCTATAAGTGTTAGGTATGAAAGATGGTGAATATAAACGTGAGAATAGATTTAAATGCATAGGGTTTTAATGATATAAATGTTTTTACCATAATTATGTGATGATCAAGTGACCTAAAGTTTGATTTAATGCATATATGTGAGTTATGATGTGTGATATACTAGAGATAACTACGTTAACATGAAATTTGTTTTCATGAGTGCTTGATTGACATTTTTATGTTGAAATATGAATTGTACGAGTGAATGTGAATTTTGTGATTTTCTAGGATTTTTACGAAGTTCGGTTGAGTTGGGGGTCAACCCTAAGGTCGATCGAAAATTATAAAAGTGACCCAAAAGTCACTGGAAAAGGAAACAAAAGTGGAGGAGACCGAAAAGGGGGACCGAAATCTTTAGTCGACTTGGGGGTTGACCATGAATAGGGACCAAAGCCCTATGGGTCCCAAACTTGGTGGAGTGCTGGGTCTTGACCTGGTGAAGTTGTGTGTGATGATGGTTTTGCATATTGATGTGTGTGTAGTGGATTGTGCAACAAATGGCTTTATTGCTTCAGTTTGTGGTATGATGTGACATGATTTGGTGGGTTCTGATTTATGAGAGTGCATGATGTAAGTTCTGTGTAAAATATGGTTGTATATGAAGTATGAAGGTTGTGGACATGAATGGCATGAGATATGCATGTGTTATGTGTCACATCCCAAACAAGAGATCACAAAGGAGTCCCTAAGAAGTCTGAAATATGACTCTCACCCCATTCCACAAGGGAGTGGTAGTCAATACATTGTCAAATAATGAAAATAAATCTGTGATATTATATAATACTGAAATATAAGTCAAAAATCAACTTATTACATCCAAGTCATAACATAACATAACAGCGGAAAAATAAAACAAAATCCTTTAGTTTCATGCTCAATCAAACTCCTAAGTAAAATATAGCCTAGCAATGGCTAATAATAAACCTTGGCATGCAAGCCAACAAAATCTAGTAAAATCCCTAATATAAGATCTAATTAGTTTCTTCGATAAAATCAGTAGCCTCGTCAAAACATGATTCCATGGATTGGTCTTCCTAGTCCAAGTTATCCTCCTCTAAAGTTCCTGAAAATATGGTTGCTTGAAAGCATAAGCTACACTTAGCCAGTAAGTAAACAAATCTAACATAATTTATGATTGAAATAGGGACACTACCACTCTTCAATGGTAATCCATATAAAAAATAGCAAGTAAATAATGAGATGTATGATGAATATAACAAGTAATATGTGCTGATCATGTAAGTGATTAATGTGATATGAGTGAATATGCAAGTGTTATATGCTGAATATGCATGGGGTGAAGTTTGAAAGAATGCATGCTGTGCACCTATTATGTATAATCACCAAGTGTGATCTAGCAAACAAATCTAATATGCAACGCAAACTGTTAGAATTATTGATAACATAAGTTCCTACAAGACCGATCCTTCCTTGAGCAAGATGTCCTCTCAAACCATCCCCCCCTCATATAGGGTCATTCTCAAAGATAAGATATTCCATGTGCGCATCATAGTTTTAAGGGGCTTCGACCTAGAGAGCATAATTCCCCCACTTGTTTTTTATCAAGGGAAATAATCCAAGGTTTCATAAATGTGAATTATCCTCAGGGAATCATACATATCAATAAACACAAGGAATCACTCCTTAATAGTCCATAGGACCAAAATAAGTATATTGGGATAGCTACTCTCTCAACCCCAAAAATATAAGTCTTCTCACCTATTATGATTTCCAGATCATAATAATCTCTTAATCACCTTGAAATCCAGAAGTATGGATTCATATGCAAAGGGTATGACTTTTAGACCAAATCCATGGTCATGAAGCTTAATGTTGTGCAAGTGAGAAGATTCTCATTAACTATGCATTCAAATCATGTGTACAATGTGCAATATGATTAATTAACATGCTGGACAATGAATAGGCAAGTAATATGATGTATATCAAAATATCACATGTTCATCAAACATAGCCAATAGGTCCATACAGAAGTAATTATAAGAACTAATAATATTTGAGCAAAAGTAATATTATAATTAGTCTAATGAGAACAAACTAGGTTAGAATGTAAAATTTCAGATCAAACGGACTAGAATAGTGATTCTCGGCGGTCTCAGTGAGCTTTCGGCGGCCTTTTGGCGAGCTGAGGAGGTCGTCGAATCCACCTTTCGGAATTCTAGGTTTTTGAGGTTTTTTTCAGAATGTCAGGCTCGGCGTGGTCTCGGTTAAATTTTTAGGGCCTAAAAATTTCTCTATGACGCTCGCCGTTCACTTCAGCGCACTGAGTGGGCTTTGGTGACACAACCAGAGGCTTAAAATTCCCACTGTGGGGCTTAGTGTACCTTCTGCTAGCCGAGAGGTCGTTGAGAGCTTTCTGGGCTGGTTCAGCATACAGTTCGGTGCACCGAGGAGGTTGCTAAACGTCATCGTCTGGGCAGTTTTGCCTGTTTTTCCATCCTCTTCAACTTTAAACATAAAACTTGGTTAAGTAACACCCCATAACTTTGAATTCCGCACAAGACCCAATAATTAAACTTCACAAATATTAACTGGAATTAAATTTATCACATCTTACCATTAAAACTCAAAAATTGGTTTTGAAAACTAAGAACATACTTCATACTCAAAGAAAGTAACCTTGAACACCTATTAAAATCATAAACAAGGTTATCCTTGAATACTTACCTTAATTTGAAGGTTGGTGTAGAGATTTACACATCTTGCTCTTCTTCTTCTCCAAGTGATGAATCAACCTCCCAAGGCCTTGTGTTTATATAGGCACTTAGGAACTGTAGGATTAGTAACTATGAACTCTTAATATTTACCCTTAGATTAATTAGTTTGAATCTCAGGCTTTAGATTAATTTCCCAACAATTATTGGTTTCTTTCTATGTTGGTTTTATTTCTATTTCTGTTCAGAAGCCTAGCTTTATTACTAACTTTTTTTGTAAAGAATACTTACTAATTATTAGTTTTTAAATCTTAACCATTGATTGGATATTGGAACCTCCTACAAGATCCTAGCCACATGTTTAACTTTAGAAGTTATGATTGTGTGTGTTGTAGCTTAGTTTCTAAATGTTCAACCCACCAATCACAATCGATCAAAAGTCAAACAATACAGCAGTTGCTAAAATTTTAAATTAACCCATATTTTTCTATTATTTACACATTAACCCTATTATTTTGTTTGGGTTATTACATCCAACCCTCAAGAAAATTTCTTCCTCGAAATTCTCTTACCTTAACCAAAAATTTGTGGGTACTTATCTCTCATGTTAGCTTCAAGTTCCCATGTTGCTTCTGATGCTCCATGATTATTCCATAGAACCCTCACCTTTGGTATCACCTTGTTACGTAGAACTTGCTCCTTTCGATCCAAAATCTCTACAGGTTCCTCTTTATAGGTTGCATTGTTTTGAATTGTGATTGTTTGCCAATTAATCACACTTGTTGGATCTGGAAGGTGCTTCCTTAACATTGAGACATGGAATACATCATGCGCTAAGTCTAAGCTAGACGGTAGTTGCAATATGTAGGTCACTTCTCCATTTCTTTCTGTAATCTCGAATGGTCCAATAAATCGGGGTGCTAACTTACCCTTCTTACCAAATCTGAATAATCCTTTGATTGGTGAAACCTTCAGGAAAACCCAGTCTCCTACTAGGAATTCCAGCTTCCTTCTTCTCCAGTCAGCATACTTCTTGTGTCAAAGTTGAACATTAGCAAGACGTTCTCTAATGAGTCTGATCTTCTCCGTTGTTTCAGCAACTAACTCCACTCCTAGAGGAATGTGTGCATTCTCCTCGTTCCAGCAAAATGGTGATCTAAAAGGCCTTCCGTATAGTGCTTCGAGTGGTGCCATTCCAATGTTTGATTGGTAGCTGTTGTTGTAAGAGAACTCCACAAGTGCCATGTGATCTTCCCAACTTCCCTTGAAGTCAAAAAGGCATGATCTGAGCAAGTCTTCAAGTACTTGATTAACTCTCTCCGTTTGACCGCCAGTTTGAGGGGGAATGCAGTGTTGAAATTGAGTTGTGTTCCCAATGCTTTGTGCAAACTCCCCCAAAATCTTGAAGTGAATTGGGATCCGCGGTCTGAAACAATAGTGATAGATACACCGTGCGATTGGATGATCTCCTTCACGTACAATCTCGCCAAATCGTTCATGTTCATTGAAGTCCTTATTGATATGAAGTGTGCTAATTTGATTAGCCTATCCACAATTACCCAAATCATGTCATGATTTTTGCGTGTCTTAGGTAATCCCGTGATGAAGTCCATTGAGATATGTTCCCACTTTCATTCTCCAATTAGTAGAAGTTGGAGTGTTCCGGCTGGCTTTTGGTGTTCAACTTTCACTTGTTGACAAACCACACACTTTGTCATGAACTCTTCAATGTCAAACTCCATTCGTCTCCACCAATAGTTGGGTCCTAGATCATAGTACATATTTGTTCTTTCGGGATGGATTGAGTATCGGGAACGGTGAGTTGCTTCTAGAATCTCTCTCTTCAGCTCTTTACCATGTGGCACACAAAGTCTTCCTTTCAATCTGATGCTTCCGTCTTCCACAATCCAATCTGGTCGTTTAACATCTTTGGCTAAGTCTTGCATCCACGTTTCCTTTGCTTGTAGTTCAATGATTCTTTTCTTGAGTGAAGGTTTAGTAAGGATGTTGCATAACCTCACCCCTTGATTTGCTATACGAACTTTGATGCTGAATTCAACAAGCTTTTTGTACATCCGCCATTCTTGAACCATCATGAGTGCTATCATGCTTCTAGGCTTCCGGCTGACTGCGTCTGCTACAACGTTTGCTTTGCTCAGATGATATTGAAGTGAGAAATTATAGTCGTTGACCAGCTTCATCCACCTTTGTTGTCGCATGTTCAAGTGCTTATGTGAGAATAGGTACTTAAAGCTCTTGTGATGGAAAATACTTCAAACGTCTCTCCAAAGAGATGATGTCACCAAATATTCAAAGCAAAGACTGTGGCTGCCAACTCCAGATCGTGTGTAGGGTAGTTCCTTTCATGTGTCTTGAATTGTCTTGAAGCATAAGCCACAACCTTCCCTTCTTTCATTAGAACAAAGCCAAGTCCTGATACTGATGCGTCGGCTTAGATTAAGAACTTCACGCCGCTTTCCGGAATTGCCAAAACTGGTGTTGTTGTCAACTTCTCTTTGAGTGTTGCAAAGGATTTTTGGCATGCGTCATCCCAAACGAACTTCACTTCCTTCCTTGTGAGTATGGTCAAAGGTACTACGATACGAGAGAAGCCTTCAATGAATCGACGGTAGTAACCCGCCAATTCAAGAAAGTTGTGAACTTTCAATACATTCTTGGGATATTCCCAACTTAGTATCGCTTCAATTTTTCTTGAATGAACTAAAATTCCATCCTTAGACACAACATATCCTAGGAACTTCACTTCTTCCTGTAAAAAATCACACTTAGAGAATTTTGCATATAATTTCCACCAATGTTTTAGGGCAAGTCGAAGATGTCCTTCATGGCCTTCTTTTGTTTTAGAGTAAACTAGAATGTCGTCAACAAATACCACCACGAACTTGTCCTGGTATGTTTGGATGATCCTTTGCATCATGTCCATGAATGCTACTGGTGCATTGGTCAATCCAAAAGGCATGACCACAAATTCAAAGTGTCCGTACCTCGTTCGGAATGTTGTTTTTGGAATGTCTCCTTGTTTCATTTATAGTTGATGGTAACTAGATCTGAGATCGATCTTTGAGAAATACCATGCTCCCTTCAATTGATCAAACAAGTTTTCTATTCTTAGCAGTGGGTACTTGCTCTTCACTATTACTTGGTTCAGCTTTTGGTAATCGATGCGTAGTCTAAGAGATCTGTCTTTATTCTTCACGAACAGAACAGGTGCTCCCCACAGTGATGAACTCGGTTGAATGAATTGCAAGTCAAGCAACTCATCTAATTGCTTTCTCAGCTCTGTTAACTTAGTAGATGCCATATGGTAAGTCGGTAGTGCAATCGGCTTTGCTCCAGCCATTAGGTTTATGCTAAATTCTACTTCTCTTAGGAGGCAATCCTGGTATGTCTTGGAATACACTTACAAATTGGCATACTATTGAATTTGCTCCCATCCTCTCCTCTCATCTATTGCCCATAATTCTAAACATGCTAAGTGATTTAGCGTTTCAGATTTAGACCCTCTAACCATTACAATTTTACCCTCCAGTGATACAAAAGACATTATTCGGTTTTGGCAGTCTATTTGCACATGATATGCAACTAGCCAATCCATACCCAAAATCACATCAAATTCTGTCATGTTAAGCATAATTAGGTTAATTGGTAATGTGACTCACCTACCATAACTAAACAAGACTCGCATACCTTCGCTAAGTATGCTGAACCTCAGATGGGATTTGCTACAACAAGACTCATTTCTAGGTCCTTCATAAGTAAACCCAAATAGTTCACTAATGAATTAGCTATGAAGGAGTGTGATGCTCCCATGTCAAACAAAACCCTTTTTGTGGTGTGAGAAATATGAACCGTACCTTCCATGAATTCACCTTATTGTTGCTCGATGGCGTACACTCTAGCTTGTTGAGGCTGCTGCTGTGGAACTCCTGCCTTGTTTCCCTTTGTTGCTTGTGCTTGTGGCTGACTTTTGACCTCGCTAATAGGAAGGCTTAGGTACAAGTTGTTGCTGTCCTTGGAAAGTGTTTTCTTGCGGATTCTTAGGGAGTCGACAATCCCTTATGTGATGTCCTAACCTTCCACAATTGAAACACCTAATGCTTGGAAATGTAATGACCTGAACTGCGTAAAAATAATTTTATCCATTTATTTATTGTTTATAATTTTTATAAAATATTATTTGATTTATTTGTATATAGTTGTGCAATTTATGTATTCTAAAGATGTTATTGTAATGGATTTTACTTTTTTGGGCATATCTGTTATTATACAAGAATTATGTGCTTTAGGGGATCTTTAAATACATATTTTTGTATTTGGGGGTCTTGTTGTTATTACATATAGTTGAGGGTTTGAGAGAAAACGTCTCTCTTTCTTTTTCTCTTCTCAACGTGGAGGGTGAAGGGAGATT
>JAUPMG010059127.1:0-13591 GCA_031762675.1 Pachysandra terminalis | reverse complement strand
TTTTCCGCTGCATTGATATAGTTGATGTTATATCTTGCTCTGATTGTGATTTATGGATGTACCACCCTCTTGGTTTGGATAATGATTATATATATTGGTGATGATGAGATTGTTGGTTGAGGGTGAGAGTCACGGCATGGAACACCAGATTATGCACATGTGTGTACACGTGTCATACTTTGGGGATTCGGGTCGTGACACCTCGACTTGCCCATTCCCTTTCGGATAGTAAGGGGTCGACCGGATGTGCTTGATTCCATAATGTTCCATTAATAACCTGACGTCCTTGTTGATGAATGGAGTTTCATTATCCGAAATTATTCTACGGGGTATCCCGAATCGACACATGATGTGATCTTTGATAAAGTTGCTGACAGCAGCTCTTGTGGCACGCCTCATGGGGATAGCCTCAACCCACTTAGAATAATATTCCATTGTGGTGAATATCCGTATGTGACCACCTGAGTTAGGGCTAATTGGCCCAATCAAATCCAACCCCAAAGAATGGAATGGCCATGGAGTAGATATGTGTTGTAGCTCAACATGCGGAGCGTCGATTTTTTTGCCAAACACTTGACACTGATAACAATGTCTCACGTATTCGTGTGTGTCTTTCTACATAGTAGGCCAATAATATTTTGTCTGTAGTAGTTGATCTAACAAGCAATGATACCCTTGATGAGCACCGCAATCACCCGAATGCATTTCTTGCATCACATCATCAGCTTATTTCTATGTTAAGTACTTGAGGGCTCTCCCGGTCCAGCTAAGACGATAGAGGTAGTCCCCCCACTATAAAGAATCTCTTCGCACATCTCCCTATCTTAGCAGCCTCTGTTGCATCTTCAGGAAGCTTACCCGAGGATAGGTAATCGACATAGGGTTTCCTCCAATCTTCACTAGCTTCTGTAGCGGACAAACAATGGTCTCAGTTGTAATCTCCATTACACCTCGGACAGCTCTGTTGTAACTCATTAGCCACCCTCATCATTGTAGGCCAATAATAACCTGTTCGTTGAAGCTTTCTGTACAAGGCTTCGGCATCCATCTAAGCACATTGTTGATTATGCATGGTATGCAATCGTTATTCCGCTTCTTCAGGTCCAAGACATCGGTTGAGTATTCCTGTAGCAGTCGTATGATACAATTCCCCTTTTAAATTTACAAAATTCTTCAATTCTTTCGTCGGGGTGGTCGATGCACAAGTGTCTTGCAAATCTTTGAGGATTTGGGTTCTCTAATCTTCTTCTTCTTGTAGAAGAATCTTCTCACTGAATGTAATGGGTTCCAATTTCTTGATGACTTCAACATGGCTTGAAGTTGCATTAAACTTAAGACGAGCATCCAACAAATCCAATGCATCGACATGTTTATTGGTCCTCCGAGGAAAGTGTTCAAACTTGACTGTGTTGAAGCTAGGCAAAAGCTTTTAAGCTAAAGTCCGGTATTGAGCCATCACTGGGTTTTTGACTGCGAACTCGCCTTGCATGTTTTTTATCAGGAGATTAGAATCTCCTTTTACAAACAAGTTCTTTATTCCCATTTCCTTTGCGAGTAACAATCCCAGGATCAAAGCTTCGTATTCCGCTGAATTGTTGGAACAAGGGAATTGTAATTTATAAGACACAGATGTCGCGTTGCCGTCTGGTGATAGTATCACTATACCCATGCCGCCTTCTCCTCTTACGATAGACCCATCGAATTGAAGGATCCATCACTCCTGATCATCTACAGAGGCTATTTCAAAGGCATCTTCAAAGTCGTATTCCGAATGAGACGAGGCACCTGCAAAGGCAGCCATCAAATCCACGACGGCTTGGCTCCTTATCCTAGTCGGAGTAGTACATGTTAAGTCATATTCTGATAGTAACAACAACCATTTAGCAATTCTCCAGAAAGGACAAGGGAGGACAACAAAAATCTAATGGGATTTGATTGGTCATTAACTCCACTTCGTAAGCTAGCAAATGATGGCAAAAATTTCTGGGTGGCATGCACTAGCGCTAAGCAACTCTTCTTGGCCCTGGCGTACCTGAGTTCAGGTCCTCTCAAAGTACGACTGGTATAATATATTGGTCTTTCAGCTCCCATATCATCTTCATGGGCGAGAAGTCCACGTACCGCATGTTTTGATGCCGCCAAATACAACCTCATGGTCTTGCCCTTTATTGGTGTTGACATGGTAAAGGAAGTGGCTATGTCTTGCTTCAATTTGTTGAAGGCTTCATCACATTCCGAAGTCCAAACGAACTTTTCTTTCTTTTTCAATAATGGTGTCATTGGATATATCTTACTTGCCAAACCTGGAACGAACCTTCTTAGGTAAGACACCTTTCCTAGGAAACTCTCCAACTCCTTTTGATTTTTTGGAGGGACCATTTGTTGAATTTCCTCGACCTCGGGTTAATCAATATCAATCCCACAACTATGCACTAGGAACCCAAGAAACTGTCCCGAAGAGACACCAAAAGCACACTTCATCGGGTTCATCTTTAATTGGTAACGACGGCACCTTTCGAACACCTTTCGTAGGACGTCCATGTGATAACCTCACTCCTTCGATTTCACCACCAAGTCATCCACATAATCTTCCACTTCTTTGTGCATCATATCGTTAAATATGACAGTCAAAGCTCTTTGATATGTTGCACCTACGTTTTTAAGACCAAAAGGCATTACGGTAAAGTGGAAGTTACATATAGGTATTCGGAATGCCGTCTTTTCCACGTCCTTGGCCACCATCCTTATTTGATTGTAACCGCTATATCCATCCATAAACGAAAACATCACATTTCCTGCTGTTGAATCAATCAAAATGTCCATATTTGGTAATGGAAATTCGTCATTAGGACATGCACGGTTTAGATCCCTAAAATCCACACAGCATCGTATCTGGCCATTCTTCTTCTTCTTGACATGTACAATATTGGCTAACCATCTCGGATGCTGTATAGGTTTTATGAACCCAGCCTCTAATAATTTAGTTACTTCCTCCTTGATCTTTAGCTCAATACCGGGCCTGAAAATCCTAGGAGCTTGTTTAATTGGCTTTGCATCAGGATCGACATTCAACTTGTGTACTACTAGGTTGGGGTCTAGTCCTAGCATTTTCAAGTATTCCCAAGCAAAAACGTCCCGATATTCTCGTAAGAACATCAACAAACTAGCCCTTTCTTCTTGGCTCAACCTTTTGCTAATGAGGATTTGTTTGACAACTCCTTCTGTTTCACCAAGATTAACTTCCTCCATCTCTTCAGCTACAGATTTGGATCCGTCTTGTAAAGTTTTAGGTGCTTGATCAGGATCTTTCACAGGATCCTTTATGGATAGGCATGATGAGGGTTTTGTCATGACATCCAGTTTTGGAGTCGTCACGAGCCACTTGACTCCCCACACCATCACAAACGGTAAAAGAAACTCCTATCTTCTTGTTGTACACAGATGCACTTCGCTTCTTGTTCTTTCTCATCTTCTTTAATCCTTTTCTTTCGTGAAGATTCACCTCTTTTTACCAGCCAACAAATCTTTCCACTTAGGCAAGTATTTTCCTTCAACGGGAGCTACTCGAGTCTCTCCGTTGGCCGTAAGTTCGTCGAAGAAAATAGCCTCAGTGTAATGGACTTCATTACAATCGAAGGGATCGATAGTAGCGTTGACCTTCACCTTCTTGCCTCTTCATCTGGCCTTCAAGCATTGGTGATACGTAGAAGGGACAAATTTATATCGATGAAGCCACGGTCTTCCCAAAAATATGTCATACGAGACATCTGCGTCGATGACGTGAAACTTGACTGGCGAGAAGATAGCTCCTACGGCCAAATCAATAGTAATGTGACCCATGGTTTTGCAAGCCTCGTTGTTGAAAGAGATCACTTCTATAGACTGCTTCACCATCCACTTGAAAGGGATGGTCGTCGCTTGACTTCCACGTTATTGATGGTTGCAGGCAGATACAAAGGTCTGTTGTGACCTGGAAAATCTCCTTGCACGTCTTCATTTGAAAAGGTAATAGCCCCTACTATCTCTTGGCAAAATGTCTTGGATCCCGTACTCACGGAAAAGCATTGTTCACTGAGCTTGGTAGTAATGGAGACAAGAGAATTTGTCATTTCCTTTCGTGCCAGAAGGCTGAATCCCATATCGTCGTAAAACTTTTCAACTTTAGCATTAGTACCCCAACAATGGTACATGCACTCTCTGTCTTCATCATCTAGGCTCATCGTTTATGGCCGTGAATGCTCATCAGATTCTATTATGGTGTCCATATCATCTCTATGAACAATGACATTGACGACCCCTTTCTCATGATCAGGCAATGGGTTATCATGTACTGACTTCGAATCAAGCAACTCTAACTCTCCATTCCTGATTTTTTTATGGAACAACCTTCTCAGGGTGTAACAATCCTCTATCTTGTGGCCTATGTGTGAATGGTACTGGCAAAAATTGTCTTTCTTCTTGTCTTCTTCAGACACGGGGAACTTTGGGGATGGTAACCTTACCACCCCATCTTTCATCCATTGTTTCAAGATTTTTAAAACTTTTTTGGTGGAACAAGGCATAAGTGGGGGAGTAAGGAAGACCTTCATCTGGCTTCTGGTATTGCTAGCCTCTTCCTTGGCAGGTCTCTTCTTTTCCACCATCATGGCTTGTGAGGTGGACTTCGGCTTACTCTTCCAGGAAGTATCACTTTGAGATTCATGGTGCGTCCATTGCGCCTAGCCGATTCATAGAGACGGGTACATGTTGTGATGCCTGCATTCTCCAACACAAGACGACAATCCCTCATCATGCCGTCAACGCACATTCGTACAAGATCACATAAATGCTTCACATAGGCTTCCAATCCCTCTCAGGGGTTCTGCTTCTCTTTTCGCAAATCCATAAGGGTCATTCTTTCTTCAACGATGAAGAATTTTCTTAGGAACACAACTTTCATCTCTTCCCAACTCAAGATTGATTAATGAGGAAGATTTTCATACCAAGTGTATGCACGGTCCGTGAGCGACATGGAAAATTCTCTTAGCTTAAGTTCATCATCGCCGGCGAAGGCCCCTATGGCGCCTGTGAACTTAGTGATGTGCTCTTTTGCATTACCAGCCCGCCTGTTGTATTGCAACATTATTGGAGACGTATCCCGTATGATAGGGTTTCTTCATAATGGCTACCGGGTAGGGAGGCCCGGTAACAATATTAAATTCAACAGGTTTCTGCTTTTGTTGTCGTAGGAGAATCACCATTTCATCTCGAGTTATGAACCCATTATTGTTTATGGACTCCGGCTGTGACGCGCTCAAAGGAGTATCAATGGGTACCACTGCAGGCGCCGCAGGAACCTTTTCTACAAATGGTTCCGTTGGTGGAATACGTGACTCCCTCGGTTGGTCACATTTTGCAATAATTCCATCATCTTGGCCTGCGCCTCTTCCATTTTGTTCATCTGTATCCTCAAAATTTCTATCTGATCGTCACGATCGTCAAGCTCTTCATTCACTTCTTCCTCATCATCTATCTCATGTGGACCGGGAGGGAAATCTTCCCCTGCCTTTCCTCAACTGCTTGGAATGAGGATGGTCCAACTTGATCCGTAGCTCTCGGCCTACCTCTTGGTTTCGGCATTCTTTTAATATCAATCGGTATGTAGGAGACTAAGTTCCCAGTGGAATCACCAAAATGTAAAGGGTGTTTTTGTTAAAGAGTCACCAACAATGAAATTACTGACTGATGGAAGCCTAAATCAATTACCGACCGCACCCCGTCTTTATAAGAATTAAGAGGTCAGAATAGAACGGCTGTGGAACACGAGTCGGGTTAAGTAACGGGGAAATAGTAGTCCGGATGTTAGAAATTCGTGAGCACACTGCCAGAGCAATGTTAAAGTCTAATCCGTTAGAAAAATTCTCCAGCCCATTTCTTGGGAAATGAACTACTATTTATAGTAGCTAGGAGAGAGATAACGGTTAGTTAAGAATCCGTTAGAAATTTTCTAACGGTGTTAAGACTCTAATCAGTGTAGCATGAACAACTACTCCAGTCTCTTTGGTGGACCAATCCAAAGTTACGTTTATGAATTACGCATTTGCCACCGGGAACAGTGACACCATGTGTGACCCATGACATATCAAGGGGCTGGTGATCCTCACGCCCCTCCATTCCGTTCAAATCTAATTCCCCCTTTGGTGTACGTCGGTGAAGCCACGGTATATGAAACAGTGATCAACATCATAGATGTAGTTGGAGCTACTTCAATCTTGAAACCTGTTGAGATCATCCAGTCATGATACTTTTGAGGTTTTCTAAACCTTAGTACCTTCGAGACTGTTTGTCTCAGCGCTCTCGAGGTTTTTGAACCTTAGCACTGTCGAGACGGTTCATCTTAGTGCTTTCGAGGTTTTTGAACCTTAGCACTCTTGAGACGAGTCTTTGTCTAGGTGCTCTCGAGGTTTTTGAACCTTAGCACTTTCGATGAGTTTTTGCTTCAATGCTCTCAAGGTTTTGAACCTTAGCATTTTCAACGAGTTTTGCCTAGGTGCTCTCGAGTTTTTTGAACCTTAGCACTTTCGACGAGTTTTTGCTTCAATGCTCTTGAGGTTTTTGAACCTTAGCATTTTCAGTGAGTTTTGTCTCGGTGCCCTCGAGGTTTTTGAACCTTGGTACTTTCGACGAGTTTTCGGTATTCATGTAGATGAGAGTTTTCCAATCTGGTAATCATGAGTATTTGATGTGCCGAGATGCTCGGGACGATGGGTTTTTCATTCTGATCATCATGGGCGTTTGAGACGTCATGGAACTCATGACAATGGGTTTTTCATTATGATCGTCATGGGCATTTGAGACGCCGTGGGACTCATGACGTTGGGTTTTTCATTTTGATCATCATGGGCATTTGAGACGCCTTGAGAGTCATGATAATGGGTTTTTCATTTTGATCGGTGTTTGAGATGCCGCGATACTCATGACGATGTGTTTTCATTCTGATCTTCATGGGCGTTTGAGACGACGTGGGACTCATGACGATGGGTTTTTCATTTTGATCATTATGGGCATTTGAGAAGCCACGATACTCATGATGATGATTTTTTCATTCTGATCGTCATGGGTGTTTGAGACGCTGTGGGAATCATGATGATGAGTTTTTCATTCTGATCTTCATGGGCGTTTAAGACGCCGTGGGACTCATGACGATGGGTCTTATCACTTTTCGGTTTAATAACTCATCCTATAGTTAAGAATTTAATAGGTTTGTACGGGTTGGTCAAAACATGTAATATGGTCTTAAAAACCTTGAAAACTCTTCAAAAATACCTAAATTTATATTATTAAGGTTTCTAAGTGGTCAAGGTATCAAAAAAATGGGTTTTGGTAGGCTTTTGGGTCGGCTGTCGACAGACCCGGCGGCTTGCTGCTGGGCATCAACAGGGTAACTTGAGTGCAATGTTCTGGGTTTTCAGCTTTGACGTACAGCTGGTATTTTGGTCATACCTTTGTGTATAGCAATCGGAATCACCTTAAATTTGTTGGAATATGTTCCTAACGAACAAGGGAAGTATCAAAAATATAAAATAAATTATATAAAAATGTTGTCATTGGTTCTATAATAGATACATTCAGATCCTGATAAATCTCCAGTTTTTGTTCTTCTTTTCGGTCTCTTAACGTATGGTGATTGCTTCTCTATTTTGATGAATCTTTGTTGCTGGGTTTTATGTATAAGAATATGAGGAAGGGGTTACAATCAATCACAAGAATTCCTTCACGTAATAACACATGTTTAGGCTTAAATATACAAGAAGTTGAAAGGTAAACTCACATGAATTGTAGAATTTTGATGTTGGTTCTTTTTCTTTCTTGATCTTTTAGGATTTGAAGGTTTTGAGGTGTTAGACCTTCTCTCCCAAAATCTTTCCACGTTTTCTAGGTTTTTTCTAGGTTTAGATTAACCTAAAAGACCAATTTTTATAAGATTAGGTGTTAGAAACTACCTAGAGTCCTAATATAACTAGTATGCTTCAATTTTAAGCTATTAGGGACTCCTAATTCAACTCTAACTCAAGTTATCTAGAAGTTATTAAATAAAAACGAATTTCTAGTCTTTTAAAGTCGAGTTTATTTGTTTGGGTCTTAAGGAATAGCTTAATCTCATTAAGCTAGCTAATTGATTTAATTAAAGTCCATACTTAATCACTTAAGCCCAATTCAATTAAACAAACTCAACTCCTTTAAATTAAGCCGAAGATTAATTAATTAAGCCCAATACTTAATTAATTAAATCTCAAACAATAGATTATGCTTTGGTGTATGATCATACAAGGTCTTCATGTAATAACTTTAATTAAAATACATGTATAGTAAGTATAAAGTATTTGAGGATAGTGATATTAGAAACCTATTAAATTAAAATTATACCCTTATTAATAAAAATAATTTTCTATTTAAAACGTTTGGGTCGTTACACTCTATCCTCCTTCAATGAATTTCGTTCTCAAAATCAATATACTTAGGTGTAATTAATTAATTAATTTCACATACACATATACCTATATTATTATTAAAGTAGATTGTATTATTTTTAAACTAATAAACAATTTTATTATAATAAAAAAATTTATATAATTACATGATAGTGTTTAAAATTCATTACCTTTATTATTTATAATTTTAATAACAACTTTTATATAAATATTTTTTTTTTGGCAAATCTACATAACCTTTTATAAAGACCTAAAAGCATTTGGAAACCTCCAAAATATCATTATAATAATAAATAGAAGTCTATTTGGATTTCTTGAAGAGTTTATTTAAATAAAATTTTATATCTATTAATAATTTAAAAGTCTTCTAATGTTATTTTAAACTATTAACAGTATTAATATTTTGATTTAAAGATGTGCATTTTGTACACAAATTAAATATATTTTATCAACAAGTATTATTTAAAGATTTATATAAAGGCCACTTTATAATAAAATATACTTAAATAATATAATTTGAGAAATCATTATTAAAGTTAAAAATTGAAAGGTGTACTATAAAATGATAGTCATTATAGTTATGAAAGTTATTAAAATTTTATTTTAATTATTATAAGAAAATCTCTTAGAATAGTAGCCATGTATTTTATATTTTGTATAAAAAAATTCTCGTAAGGATATTGGAATTTTATTTACTGATTTCTAAGTTAAAATAATCCAAAACATTTATATTCCTAGAATCTATATTAAATATAAATCAATAATTATTATTCAAAGTTAGATATAACAGTACCCTTAATAAAGAAAATAAATATGTTAATTATTATTTTGGAAAAATGTAAAAAATAATATAATGAGTAGAAATTAAATATTATTACCTTAGATTTTTGAATATGAAGATGTCAAGTATGTCAATTATTATTTTGATTATAATATTCTAGAACTATTTCATCTTTTACAATCTTTGATTTAAGTTTATAAAAATAAGGAAATAAATTTTATAATTTAATTAATTTTTATAATTCTTCATAAGAATTATAGTTCTAACTCTTATCTAATTCTTATATATATATATCCTTTTATCTTGGTAATAAATATAGTTCTAATTCTTATCTATTTTTCAAGGAATTAAATCAATGTATTTTCAACTACATTGACTTCAATTTAAAAAAATAGTTAGTATTAGGTTTATAAATACGTTTTGATAACTTTTTGCATTCAACACATTGCAAGCCTTTGATCATCATGTCTTATGTAGTCAATAAAATCGAGTATACTCACCACAAACTTCATCCTTACGATTCAACCCTCTGACTTTCGGAAATAGTAGTATTCCTATTCCTAATTGCCTATTTGGAATCACCTAATATAGACACAAACAACAACAATCATCGTACTCACAGTCTCACATCTACATATCTATTTCCCTTTTACCCTCTTATAAATTCTTTAACCTATAATTTATTATTTCTTAGAACTAAGTTCTATTCAATTTCCTAAAATTTTAATTAAGATTTATTAGAACTTAGGTTCTGATACCACTTTTTCACATCGTAAACCTGGAAATCTCAATTGAGTCCCCAAATTTAAGCTATAACTCTCACCCCATATCCCTATGGGAGGGGATAAGCAATAAAGAACATAAGCAAAAGTAATAATATAATAATTCTAATAAATATTAATAAAAGTTACAATCCGTTTCTATAATGAACTGAAATAAATCTACAATCTAACTTATAATAATCTAACATATATCTTCTATTTCTGATATTCCCGTATAGCAGCTCTCTTTGATAGAATATATCCAATACTTGAAAAATATTAATAACAACAACATAAGCTAAAAGCTCGGGTGAGTAAGCCCTAAAAATCAGTGTATTTACTTAAAAACATATGTTATGAGAGAACATATATATATATATATATATATATATAGGTATATGTATAACAATAATAATATAATCTGAAAATAATGAATAATAGTATATATCAAGCAAGCACTTATTCTTTCACCAAATCTCACATTGGTTTGTATAATAAGGTTATCCATGGTCATATTTTGACGTCTACAATGCCGAACTCTATGATAATCATGAAATTAGGTGCATCATACACAAGATAACCACAATAATATTCACACGAACATCAAATGCAATGCATGCTGTTTGGCCTTCGAATAGTGTATGTCCCATACTAGATGCAATCCAAATACTCAAGATGTCCCTTTAATGTGAATTCATCCCCCGAATACACGACCATGATAGTGGATCTACCAACAGAAGTTGATTGTTATGATTCAGATATTAGGAAGTGCAATCCCTCACATATCTTTTTACCACAAGTCTCTTGGGATACCTCCCACACCTTGGGCATATAAAACACTTACTCCCAAAATGGACAAGCAATGGTCACAACCATATCATAAGTCATGATGGTATCCTACATTGACCAAGCACAACATGCTCCAATTTAGGATATACAAAAGCCATCTCGGCAGTGTAGGTCATAATGCAACTCATTGATTCACTCAATTTATTAACGCACATGCACATTACAATGAGATAAAATGAACACACACATATATTCAATCGGCATCAATATGAGACACATTCTCATGATTTTAAACTATAATAATGCACATAAGGCTATATACATGTATAAATAACACACTTTTTGTAATAACCCAATCAAAATATAGGACTAAATTACAATTAATATAAGTATAAGAGTGAGTGTGTAGTTAATTATAAAATATAGGGATTAATTTAAATTTTTAGTAAGTTAGTTACAGATTTGACTTTGACTGTCTGTAATTGGTGGGCTATACTATAGAAAACTAAAGTGCTTCACACACAATCATAACTCTTTAAGTTATAATGTGTGGCTATGATCTTGTAGGAACTTTTAATCTTAATCTAAGGGCTGGTGTTTAATTTAGATTAATCATAACTTAAGTAGGACTTCAATTAAATAAGATAATTGAATATTAGTTCTAGACCAATTAGGAACTATACTAGAAAACAACTAATCTATTATAACTGGGATTAATAAGAGTTATAACTTAATTAGAATTCTACTTAAATGGATAATTAAAGACTAGTTTAACTAAGATTAGGATAATAATCAAGGGCTGAGATTTCGTAGGAACATCTAATCTACTTTAAATGGTTAGGATTAAAAGGAAGAGAAATTAAATCTAATTAGGATTAAGAAATGATAAAACCAATGATTAAGTCTTCTAGAACTAGGACACTTTAATCTAAGGATTAGAATTAAACTAATCCAATCTAACGGTTGTAAATATAACATAATCCAACTTAGATAACAACTCCTAGACTAAGTAGGAAACTGTAGGAATTCTACATAAACCTAGGGGTGGATGTGTGAATCATAGTCCAAAGAGAGTGAGAGAGAGAGAGAGAAGATTGCTGGAGCTTTAGGAGCTTAGAGAAGAAGAATTTCAGAACTTGAAGCTTGAGGAAGAATAAGAACATCACCATTAAATACGCAAGGCAAGTAATCGGATTAAACTCTATTTTCAAAGTGAACTAGGTGTTTAGGTCATATTCAATGAGTATGACATAGCAAAACCTTAAAATCTATATCTTCTACACTTTTCTACATAAGAACTAAACTGGAAAATTATGCAGATCTAAACTATCGATTAACATACTTATGCAAATATTCCCAATCCGACAGACTAACTGTGTGCCGGTTGACCTGCCAGAAATCCCCTGAGGTACTGCTGAGGCTGCCGGTTGGCAACTGGTGTACCGGTTAGCCTACCGGTGAGCCCTGGTTTGGCCTGGACAGTTAACTTATAATGTTTTGATGGTTTTAATGCTATGATTTGATTTTTTATTGAATTTTATTGAACATATGGTATGAATGATGAGTTTGTAACATGATTTAATAATTGATGTGATTGATTGATAAACTTTACATGTTGTTTTATATGTTACTCATAAATTGAATTGATTTGAATACCGTGAAGCATATACCATGATTCATACTTGCATATTGATTATTTAGGACTTATTTCACCATTGTACACTTATTGTATGCTTAGTTAGTGTGCACAAACACTACACTTGCACAGCATAAGCCTGATTACATTATTGACC
The DNA here is from genome assembly GCA_031762675.1 of Pachysandra terminalis. Classification (NCBI taxonomy): domain Eukaryota; kingdom Viridiplantae; phylum Streptophyta; class Magnoliopsida; order Buxales; family Buxaceae; genus Pachysandra; species Pachysandra terminalis. The sequence continues at coordinate 996 of JAUPMG010059127.1, read as the reverse complement.
ATGTAGTTGGTCATGTGCTTGACTATACTATCATATCTTCACATAGGTTGAAGCTTATGATTTAACCGAGAGTTATTGTGATCTGAATATCATAATATAGTGAGGAAGTCTTGGGTGGACTGTTTCATATTTTATGGGTTGAAGGAGTCATGATCCCAATATACCAATAATTATTTGTTTACTCCCAAGGTGAGAGATATATTTTGTGTGATGATCCCAAGAGACTTGTGGAAAGATGATAAGTGAGGAAAATTCTGTGTGATGCCCAATATACGAATCATATGAGTGAAATTTTGTTAGTAGATCGGCTAATGTATGGTTTACAGAGATTAATCTGGGTGATTCCTTGGGATTTGTCCCTATGATTGAAAATAACTGAGGCGATTGTGACCTCTAGGTCGAAGCTCCTAGAAATTACAATGCGCACATAGAATAGTCTACTATTCGAACCAAATATCGGGGGATGTGTTTTGGGTGAGACATCTTGACTAGTATGATTAAGATCGGATGTGGATCATACACTAATCAAATGCCAAACAGCATGCATTGTTTGTATATCATATTTTTGTGCATGAATCACATGTGGTGATATTTATTTATTGCATGAACATGCATTGCATACATTAATAATTGAACCAGCACTTTGCATTGCACATCACATCATGTTGCATTATTACCATTATCATATCATTATTTGCATATACTAACTATTATATTTTTTTCTATTGATTATTATTGAAGAGTGGCATTGACCCTACTTCAATCTTAAATACTGTTTATATTCGTTTATTTACTGAGCTAAGTGTAGTTGGTGCTTTTGAGCATAACATATTTTAGGGCCTTTAGTTAGTGGATAGCAGGACTTTGATGATCACGACGGACACCAAGACGATGATGAAGACTTTAGCAATAATTAGACTTGTTTGATGATTTTTAGTAGAATATGTAATAGGGTTATTTAATTAGACTTATGTATTTTATTATTAGATAGGTTAG
>JAUPMG010059087.1:0-13592 GCA_031762675.1 Pachysandra terminalis | reverse complement strand
AATATTAATACATAATATAAGATATAAGAATATGAACGTATAATCACATATACAAATCGAGCCGAGCTTTAACCGAGTTGAGCCTACCCAAGCTCGGCTCAAGCTCTTTAAAATAATGAGCTTTTTTTCGGGCTCAGGCTCAACTCGTGAACCTAATTTTAGAGTTCAAGCTCGTCTCAAACGAGCCAAGTTCGAGCCCGAGCCCAGCTAGCTCGGCTCGTTGACTGCTCTATTTCTGCCACAAGAAGTAAGGGTGCAACTCGGTTCGGTTTAAACCAAAAACCAACCAACCTAAATCGATTTTGATTCGGTTTGGAATTAGAATTATTAGATTTTAGTTTGATCTTGGTTGAGGTCAACTCAAACCAAACCGAATTGCACTCCTAAAGAGAAGTTTGCAAGCCCAATTTGAATTAAAGTCTGCAAGTGACTAAACAGAAGGCTTTGTAGAACGTACCAGCCAGCTTGGTTTATGCCTGGCAATCGAGTCCAGGGCTGCAAGTTTGGGCTAGCTAGCCGAGGACTTCTCAGTGCAGACCATGTTTGTTGAGCTGGGTTCAAATAAGGGCCCGCTCTATAGTCTGGGTCGGGCTCAGGCTTCCCTTGGTCCTATCCAATAGAAAGTGGTCCAGTGGTAATAGTTTGTATCCCTCATTCATTGCCCCTTAATTTTGGATGACCCTTGGATGGGCTCACGAAGCTTTGACATTGTCTCAATTTATTTAAACTACGTGTTTCAAGGAGTGTAGTTCAGTCGTTTTGGATTGGTTTATTAAACTAAAATCTAAATTAATTCGATTCCGTTTTGAGTTAGCGTTTCAGGTAATTCAACTCTAACTTAAAACCCAAATCGAATTAACCCAATTAATAATATATATGTAGCCTCATGTTTACTGTTTATTGCAGTTGAATGTGTTGTGTAAGGTAATGCTAGTAAATAATATAACAATAAGATATACTTAAGACATTTTGGATTTAATTACTAAGAAATATAGGAATATACAAAACTGCTAGTACATAACATTTTCAAATGATTTCGCAAGAAATCCAATATACTAATGCATTAAACTGCTGAAGTAACGGTCAAAATCAGCTCACAAACAGAGGAAAATAAAAACGCATTAATCACTATACAAGAGTTAATAATAATATAAAATATATCTCATTCACATAGACTAAATCATCAAAACGCAGAACAGGTGTGGGAGCGAGAGCGCCAAACTTGAAAATAACTTGTAGTCCAAAGCGTCTATATATACATATATAATTTATATATATATACACACACATAAATTATACTTTATATACAAAAAATACAGCCGTATTTATCAATATAATTTAACATTTTTTCAAAATAAAATCTACTTGTTTTTGTATTTTTCTAAAAGCCTCTAAAATAACAAAAATGTTGATTTTTTTTTCAAACTTTAACTCTTAAATGTTTTCAAAATAACTTAAATTACCCCATTTTATTATTTACCCATCTTTTTCAAATTGTAACTCCAAAATGTTTTAAGAATATCTTAAATTACCTCGTTTTTAAGTTTTAAAAATATCATAAAGTATTCCGATTTATGCATAAGTTTTAAAAATATCGAAAGGTACTCCGTTTTTATGTATTTAACCCCAATTCACGGATTCATGATGTTCCCACGCTCAGAATGCGGATTCTCATTCTAAGCACCAAAACGTCACCATAAGTGACTGATTGTGTGACTTAGAACATAGATAACCCATGGAACTATATTGGATTGGGTCGAAGAACATGTGAACCCAGTCCCAAATTAGCGAACAGGTCTATAGATTCTAAACTGACAAGCTATTGGCCTAACCCAACCCGAAAAATTTGAGTCCAACTTGTCATGGTTTAGGCCGATCAGATCTTGAACCCTAACTAAGTTGCAGTCCAATTATTTACTCCGGCTTCAGTCAAGTTCAGTTTACTACACTCGATTTTACAGCTACTTTCCGGGTAGTGCTCATCTCGTGCTTCTTATCATAGAAGTCTTTCTTTATTGTGACACCAGATAGCTCAGAATGACATCTTTTCCGTATAGTAGGAAGATCGTACAATAATAGATGAATGTGGTGAGCTATTAATCTTTGTCAACGAGTTTGTTCAGAATTTCTAGGAGAAATTAAATATGCAAGGGCATTGTACAATCTATATATAAATATAGATAGTTTTATGATATAAATTGAATGACTATGACTCTGTCACTGAAACCTCATTCGTCAAGGTTGTCTGAACCACGTTTTGTTTGTTTTTCACAATCAGACTTCATCAATTAGGAGTACCAGTTGGCTGGCCAACTTATTGTAGCGTTCTTAATGCCTCTGTTTGTGTGTGGGAATTGGGTTAAACCGATAACCCGCTCAGTCTCGAATGGATCAGGTTTGATAAGATATTGGTGATGATGGATTTGTACAAGGTTAAATATATTAGAATGGAAGGAAAACTAATATATTTGGATCAATACAATCATTTACCCAGAGAAAAGGCAGAGAAGTCTGTCTCAAGACAGCTTAAACTGTCGCGCATTCGTTCTATCAAGAGCAGTTCCTTGTCAACTTTGACCTTTGGAGAAGACAAAGCAAAGGGACAAAAAGGAAGAGGAAGTTGATCCCCACGAACCTCATAACACCCTCAAAATCTATTTCTAACATTATAAATGAATTCTAAGAAGAAAATGCGTTCCAACAGGCATATTATTGCTTAGTTTTAAGATTGTAGGAGAAAATGATCGTTTTGCCCCTGATATTGTCTTAGATCAAATTTGAGACTTTTGGATGTCACAAAAATATTCTGACTCCAGATTTAATCTTTTCATGCAAAATCCTTCAAATGGCTATAATTTGGTAAAATTCTGTAATTAGTGGTGGAGGGGTATTTTTGGTATTAATAAATAAATTGAAGAGAGAATAAATAAATAAAATATAATAATAATAAAAGAGGGTTAGATTAGGATTATTTTTAAGATTAAGTTAAAACCTAGATTAGGATTAGCTTAGATTAGGATTAGGTATATTTTATTATTATTATTATTATTATTATTAAAAGGAAAATAGAAGAATAGAAGAATAGAAGAATAGAAGAACCCGTAGGGTTCTCTCTTCTCTTCTCTTAGTAATTATGTATTTCTTTCCATACTTTTAAAAGATTTTCTAATTATTTTATCATTAGCACATGATTCACATTTATCATAGATATTATTGTCAAGTTTAGGAATTAATCCCAAGTCTCTCATGTTTTGTTATGTATTTTCTATTAATATAACATAAGCGACCATGCCAAGCATTCAAAAGAGAAAGAATATAACCAAAAGAACTAGAAGCTTTATTCATATTCTCAATGTTAAGTTTGAACATTCCATCACAAGCATAGCCCTTCCCGACAAATGTCCCATATTTTATAATTACATATTGGTCAAACTATAGTTTGCCTAAATATAATCGTATTTAGAAGAGACCCAGACACCAAATTATTTCTCATCTTGGGAGTATTGAGTACATCCTTAAGAGTTAATGCACGATCAGAGGTAAACTTCAATTCATCGTCACCAATCCTTAGAATAGCAGTGGTGTGCAAATCTCCAAGCGACACCAATTTCTCCTTCTCCATTGGAGTATAGGACTTGAACTAGTTCATGTCATAACAGACGTGCCTAGAAGCACATGTATCAATCCACCACCATTCGGAACCATTGAAGAGATTAACTTTAGTAATCATGACAACAAAGTTCTCTTCATTTTCATTTTCTAATCCCACGTGATAACGTTTCTGTTTCGTGCTGACACGGGTTGTATGTCCAATCTTGCCACAATAGTAGCATAATATCTTCTAGTCATATTCAGTATTCGACCTTGAAGGGAGTCCCTAGTTCGCATTCTTATTCTTGTTCTGGTTATGATGTGTTTATCTTTCATGTTCTTTCCCTTTGATTTCAATTGGGCATGGGAACCTTGGCTATGCTGATTAGGTTTGTTCGAAGTTACAAGATTAATCTTAGAGGTAACCCAATATGATCCTCCTTTTGTCTTGCATGCATGCTTCTTCTTCTATACGAAGTCAAGTGATCAAGCTCTTCATGAAATTTTTTTAGTTTTGTGCACATTCTTAAATTCTTTCCACATTCTTCTATTCTTTCCATGAAAGGGGTAGCTTATAAATGATAGCAGCTACTTGAAACTGTTCATCGATACACCTCCCCTCAGAGATAATCACATGAACAATCATCTATTGATCATAGGTCTGAGAAATTACATATTTAACATCAATCATCTGAAATTTAAAGTATCTAGAAACCACATATTTCTTAGACATAGCTTCTTCAGTATCATATTTCTTTTGGAGGGCTTTCCATAGCTCCCTAGCTGTTTCACAACGTTCAGATTAGTAATGAATATGAGGTTATAAAGTTAATGATACATTACTGTTCTGTAATGATTCAAGTTCTTTAAATGTTACAAATTTTTCGAGAATCTTGATAGGACTTATCTCTCTGACCTTCTATTTCTGAAAATCTGATGTTTATTTCCCCCTATACTTTAAATGAATAACCTCGAACTCACTAATTTCGAGAGATAATAAATATTAGAGAATGTTTCTTTATAATTCATAACATTATGTTGTCATAATGATTATTTCGAATAACTATCTCGAAAGATGACTTCAAATTATATCATCATCCTTCCATTTGTTAATAATGGAGATATCAACATTTTCTCTGATTTTCCTTGGGTCTTCATCGGTAGTAACATAGGCCACTCTCATCTAGTTCAGGTAAAAGAATATCTTTTGTTTCTATCTCCTAAAATGGGCACCAACAAACTTGATAGGTTTGTTCAAATCAGAGGAGGTGGAATTTGATTTAACATAATCCTTCATAGAGTTGAATCACCTTAAAATTGTTGTTTTCGTAACTTAAAATCAAATAAAATGATGGTACTTGATAATCGCAAATCAAAAATACAGTGGTTATTGAGTAGAAAAAAGCGGCAGAGATGGGAGAGGTACGGACAATGTCACTTTCTTTAAGGTGATTCACATCCCTGTGGAAGATTGGAGTGCAACCGCGATAATTTGACGTGTCATCCCCAAGATATAATAGCCCAGTACCACCATTGTGTGCTTTGACCCTCTACACTTGGGTAGAGCAAGAGCTATACCAATATACCAGTTCGTCTAATACAAATTACACAAGCAAAGAGAAAACAATAAAAAAAGAGTCTGTGTTGTTGTATTGTGCCCTGTGAGAAGAGAACATACGTATATATAGAAGAAACAAAAACTTATCCCTTGAGAAAAGCCAATTGGAAATCAGCTGCTATAGGTAACTTGAAGGGCACGTTACAAGTCATGGGTAGCTTGTCAAAATGAGTAAGACCAAGTCAAAGCAAAGTAAAACAAAGTAGTTCAACCCACACACGTGTGAGCGTAACCAACCGTGTGTGTATGTGTGTTTATTTGACGTACAGGCACATGTGCGCAAATGCACACGCTTTAAGGGTTTCTGAAACCGATGTCCCAAATCCCACTAGATGGATTGGGGGTGCTCCACTGAGCCCTGTGAGCGCGAGGGCTCCCCACTGCTCTTCACAAACTCACCAACCTTGCACACGCGTTAAGGGTTTCTGAAACCGATGTACCAAATTCCACTAGATGGGTTGGGGTGCTCCACTGAGCCCCTGTGCGCGCGAGGGCTCCCCACTGCTCTTCACATACCCACCAACCTATGCTAAGGAAGATACTAATAAATAGGGGTGCAACTTGGGTCGGTTAAAACCGAATCCGAACCGATTTCGGTTCGGTTTGGATTGGGTTTTTATAAATTCGGTTCGATTTTGGTTCTGGAAATTCGAAACCGAATCAATTCGGTTCGGTTTTGGGTTTATACTCCGGTTAAACAGAACCGAATCGAAATCCGAACCGAACCAAACCAAAACATAACATTTTGATATGCTTTTCTAAACCGAACCAAAACCTAACATTTTAATACACTCTTATAAACCGAATCGAAACCCGAACCAAAATTTAGCATTTTGCTACACTTTTCTAAACCGAACCGAACCGAACCGAAACCTAACATTTTAATATACTCTTATAAACCGAACCAAAATCTAACATTTTACTACACTTTTCTAAACCGAACCGAACCGAACCGAAACCTAACATTTTAATATACTCTTTTAAACCGAATCGAACCGAACCGAAACCCAACATATATAATGTAAGTGTGAAAAATATGTAAGGGGGAAGAATCGAACTATTGACCTAATCTAAGTGAATACAAGCCCCTCACCAGTTCAAACAATTATGACCTGGCTATTGACATGAACTTATATCCTCTCTTGGCAGACATGAGAAAACCTAAACTGGCCGCGGAAATTGTAAAGCAACTTCATAAATTACATCAGGTGGAAGTTCCAAGTTCGAAAGAACCCCAACTATGGAATGATATATCTTCAACTTTGTTGAGAAAGGTCCTTTTCTTGTTGATGCTAGCTTCCTTTTGTCAGATTGTTGGTTATACTCTCTATTTCAAATGAGAATAAATTGCCTTCGAAGTTCCACTATTTATCTACCAGTTTGAGATGTTTCTTAATTTGTTGCCATGCATTTAGTGCATGTATTACTTATCTCACGTTCCCACTATTTATCTACCATTTTGAGATGTTTCCCACTGTTGTTGCCATGCATTTTGTCGATGTATTACTTATCTCATGTTCTAGTTTCAACTTCTTTTTACAGCATCTATTCTTAATTTTGATGACACTGAGAAGCAGAGAAAGTATGAGAAGATTTCATCTGAAGAAGTTTCTCATGCAGTTGTTGAGCTCAAGGGGTACTTGCTTGTAATTCGTGATTATTACTGTGAAACCATCTGTTGTCGAAAGTCAAAAGAGAAGTTATTTTATCTCGGAATGTGAAGGAGCCTTCATTCCTGCCTCTGCGTTACTTGCAACACATATCTAGGGAGGATCTCTTTGGGATACATTTTGATGCAAATAGCCTTAACATTTTAGTTTTTCTTTCTGTAGAATTTCCATCGTAGGACTCATCAGTTAGTGGGTCCTAAACCACCCTGAATACTTGCCTCATGTATTGAAAGGCAGGGAAGAAAGATTCTTTTGTTCACATCTTGGTGCAAGTATTTTTGTGTTGGATGTGAGAAAATGGACTTCAGTTTTCTCTATCTTCAAGTAATGTTCTATCTCAAAGATGGGACTTTGTTAATTATTTTTGAACTATTCACATGCGGTTTGTATCAAGAATATTAGAGTGGATGTTTTGATTCTCTATGTTGTTTTTTATGATTATGCATATTCATCTAGAGCTTTTCATATTAGGATAATTACCTGCTCTAAAAGCTAGTAGAAGGGATGTTGTCTGTCTCTTACATACATATTGAATGCACAGCTTATTGAATAAATGAAGGCTTATGGCTGCAAGCATCCGATTCCAATGGGTATGCAGGCTTGAAGATGTGAGATTTTCACTCAAAGTTTCAAATCTTTTTAATTGCTTAAAAAGTAAATTCGGTTCGGTTCATTATTAATTTACATTAAACTGAACTAACCCGAACCAAACCGAACCGAAAAAGTAATTTCGGTTCGGGTTCGGGTTCAGATTTCTCAAACTAATTCGGTTTGGTTTCGGGTTGGCATTTTCGGGTTTTTAATTCGGTTCGGTTCGGTTTCGGGTTAATGTGTATAAATCCCGGTTTGGTTTTGGGTTGAGGTCAACCCGAACCAAACCGAACCGAGTTGCACCCCTATACTCAACAGAGTAGCATAGGCCCAAAAGGTTAGCGCGAGCCTAATCTATCACAAAAATAGAACGTGTTGTCAACATGAAACAACGGAGTGGGCCAAATGTCAGCAAAGGAAGGAAGATAACTTTCCATTATCAACCAACCGCAAAGCGGTTGCAATGAAGGGTCATAAAATGGAATCAACAAAGACGGAAAAAGTCTCTTCAGCAAATTAACCCAATAGCTACATACAGCTTCACCTCTGACCCTCAGTGATCGTTATTTATCCTTCAGTTTTCTACAAGAATCCTACTGCACCTACTTCATCCCCCGAACCAGTTGACAACGGAGGAATCCCAGTCGGGTGATTTTCGAAAACTCTCTCGATAGTCACTTGTAAGTCGAATTGTGCACTTGTGAAGTAGTGTAGTCATGTCCCACAATTGGAACCCAAGGACTTGCAGGAGGTTTTGTATATTCTTTATTCATAATACATCTTGTCTTTTCAACTTATAAGGTTTATCTTTTAAGTTTACATATTAACTCGTGTTCTAGTATTTATATAAAGTGAAGTTGATCGCGTAAAATCAATTTTTCTGATTCAGCCACTGATCCTTCGAGATCGAAAACCACATAATCGTCTAACTCAAAATCGGTTACAACTTGACCGATCTGCATTAAAAACCAATTTACGTTGTTTAACTTACATTACCTGTCTTTCAGACAAACTCTTAAGAGTTCTTACACGCCCGCAAACCCTTCAACATCACAACCAAGAGAGTGAAACTCAACCGACTAGGAATGAGCGGACATGGCTTTTTGGGCCAACAGATAGATCTGAAATCGGATCAGATCTGGTGATGATCGAAACTTGCTAAGATTTGGTACCTAATAAAAACTAAGAAAATTAGATTCAAAGGCTCCGAAATCGATGACAATCCACGCAAAACTCGTACTGGAATCTGGAATCTGGAATCTGTTTCAAGATCTAGGCTTGTTGGTTCCTTGTCAGGAACTTCTGTTCACTGTCTGACCAACCAACCATCCACAGCCATGTGGCTTGAATTTTTTAGTTTTCCATTAAATTGACTTTGAAGAGTTTTATAAGGCACGTGTCTTCATATGGTTGGTCACACAGTTTACATTTTCCCGTGTGTATATACTTGATCAAGTATGCAGATGCCCAGCCTGGCTAAGCAGGAGCAGGCAGCCAACAAGACTGGCCGAGGATTTCGCAATCCAGGCAGTAGAACTCGCGAGGAATGCGGATAAGCAAAACGGCGTTGTGCGTGTGAAAATATGACACGTGGCAAACAAGCATACTTTCGTCCCTCGACAACAACATCACGATTTTTCTTTAATATTCTGTTGCATCCAACTAGAAGTACTCGTGACCAAGAATTTACCTTTAATACTCTCGCTCTAAACGTGAATCAGTCCCACACATATGTGAGTGTAGGACACCACATGATTAAGACCAAAATAGAACATCGCGATTTTTCTAAAAACAAAAACTAACATCTTGATTTCCTTGAATATCTACGTATGTCACGGGTTTAGACTTCTAGAAATTGACATTGGAATATGTGCGATCCAACTTGACTGACACAATTTGATTCGTGCCCGAACACAACACAGCACGCTTCATGTTGGGCACGGTACAAGCATAGCACGACAAGCCTTATAGAACCATGTTGAACTTGGGTTCATGGCCCACAGCACGGGCACGGTTGAGAATGAACACGATTGAGTTTTAGCCAAAATATAGGTAAATGTTTGGGATGGGAGGGGAGGGGAGGGGAGGGGGCACGAATCTTATCATGTTGGGCTGGCACGCGCGGCCCAAATGTACACTCCCAATGTGTATATGTGCAAATTTACACACGTGACATGTGCGGACGTACACTGCAACTGATGCTTCAACCATCTTTATGATGACATTATGACGCGTATCGTGTATCCACACAAACCTATAAACGTATGACGTGTACGGATGCAAACTACAGTTAATGCTTCAATCATTTCACTCCAAACGACCTAGGACCACTTCACCGTCCGAACCAAACGACCAAACAGAGTGGTCCAGACCAAATGAGCTCTTTATTGGTTTGACTATATTCCACGTCCGGTGCCTGAGATTCTTGACCTTGTATTGAACTTGGTCTTCCCATGTGCTCTGAAAACATCATACAACATATACTTCTGTTAGAAGAATAATTAATACTCTTCTTTCAGAAGGGTCAAATGGATCAATGACAAGTTCAAGCTTCATAATTTTGCTGCAGTTTCCAGTTTTTATTAATTAAACTGCTAAAATACGTACAAAAATATGATCATATGTGCGTGTGTTGATAATTCATTTTACAAAAGTTATGTACCGTACATACAAGTAAAAAATTAGGAAGAAAAGGAGAATAAATATCCTTTTCTAAGTGATGATCTACAAATGGTAGTGTCACACATAAAGTATCGGTTGATCCCTAGTCGGATTGGCCGATAATACAACTCTGGATCGACTCGGGACGAGCCATGGTCCCAAGCCGATTTCTAAATTATTAAAAAATTTCAGATTTGGTTCAAAATTGAGTTAGATTGATTGATCTAGACTGGGATCGACCGATCTTTTATACTATGGGCGCCAAACTTGAAAATAACTTGTGATTCAGAGCGCCTACATAGCGTACTTCATGTACAAAGACACTTCAATTTCCACTCCTATGCTTAACCACATATACAAGAGAAATGAAATAATACAAAAACAAAAAAAAAAAAAAAAACCCAAAAAATTACAAGGAAACCCAACTTGTTTTACACTTTTACTCTAATACACGGATTGGAAAAGTCAAATCCACGAATTGGGGAGGTTCTCGGGCTCAGAACGCAGATTCGTGTTCTAAGCGCCAGAACGCCACCCTAATCACACGGACTATGACTTTGATACGTGTTTTAGTTTAAGACATGCATTAGCATTGGGAGTCTGGGACCCACACATAACAACCATGCAACGGCTACAAGAGAGAGAGGGGGGTCATGACCAAGTCATCTAGGTTGTTACAACAACCCAGTCCACGTGGCAATCATCCCCAATCGTGTGAAGAAGTTGCTAAACCACATATGGAGAATTATTGCAGTTATCTTTTAGTTACAAGGTGTAATTATAATTATCATAAATTAAGGATAGTTATTTTCTGGCTTGTGGACATTATCTAAAGTTGTATCTAAATTGATCTTAGGATCTTGGAGGGCTTGCTATCCTCGAATTTAGCTAACTATCTATCACAATTGGGAAACAATTACATATCCAAAAATCACGTAACAAGTTTGGTGTTAAATTCAGGTACAAGAATGGCCAACTTAAGTGAAACTGTTGGACACGAGACTTCTGACATCCATGTCAAAATGCTCAAGAGTCTTCAGGACGAATCTCTAACATAGCAGGAGATGCTACGAGAAGTGCTCAAAAAATTTGGAGTCTAACCCAATCCAAGGGGGAGAGCTCAATTGGGAGATTAGTAAATAGGAGAAATGCTAATCAAAATCATGAGCAAGTAAGAGGAATTGAAACAAGAGCTACCCATATGGACTTTCCCCTGTTCAATGGAGATGAATCGACCGCGTGGATATATCAAGAGGAGCACTTCTTCCATCTTTATCAAACACCTCAACATTAGAGACTTGTGATCGCTTCCTTTCATCTCGAAGGAAAAGCCTTGGTTTTGGTGGATGGAGAGGTCAAGTGAGGTCACTACGTGGGATCGGTTCACCCAATACTTGGAAATCCGGTTCGGCCCAATTAAGTTTGAGGATCCTACAACCACATTGACAAAGCTGTGTCAGATCGCTATTGTGGAGGACTATCAAACCTGGTTTAAAATATTAGCCAATAGTACTGACGGGCTGAATGATTCGACCATGATAAGTTGCTTCATTGCAGGTTTAAAGGAAGAAATTAAATTTATGGTTCAAATGCTTAAACCCACCTCCCTATCTTCGACCATTGGACTTGCACAGCTACAGGAAGAGAGAGTTGCATAAAAAAGGAAGTAAGCTTGACCCGATGTGGCAAGAAGTTTCTACCCAAACACTACGAAAACCTCAAGGAATTTCACCATGTCTGTAAAGAAAGTCACTCCGACAGAGATAAAGGAAAGAAAAGAAAGGTTTATGTTATTATTATGATGAAAAATTCTCACCGGGTCATAGATGCAAAACCCGAAGGCTTTATCTTATAGATGGGTCTTATGATGATGAAGACGAAGAAGAGGAAGAGGAGAAGGAAGAACTGATGGGGATTGAAGAAGACGTAGAACACACGGAGGTTGACAATTCTCCTGAAATATCTCTCCATGCCTTGACGGGTGTTGTAGCTCCCCAAACCATGAAAGTGAAGGGGACGATTGGCAAACAAATCTATATTGGTGCCGATAGATTGGTAACACCCATAATTTTATAAATCCTATTATTGCTCACAAAGTTGGATTTAAAATTGTTACAAATAAATAGATGGAAGTAGTAGAGGCCACAGGAGAACGAATCAAAGGGGAGGGAAAAGTCAAAAACACGGGGTTGTTTCTAAACGAGAGTCCCATTCAAACTTATTTTTACTTACTTTCTTTTGGTGGGTGTGATGCAGTGTAAGGACCTAAACCCACTAATAGAAACCCACATTTCTAATCGTTTAATTTAAAATAAAATTGACAGTTTCCTAGACCTAAATGGAATATAAGGTAAAAGTGTCTGATACTAGGGGATGTAGTATAAAACCTGTGATGTTGGGGGCCCTAGTGATAATAATTTAAAACGTGTGGATCTAACGACATCCTTGGGTGTGCTTGACCAAATCCATGGGATGAGGGTGGGGAGAAAAGCATCATTTCTCCACCCTAAAATACTCCTTATAAGAGGATCACAGAATAGGGTAAAGAGAAATGATAAGAGGAAGAGAGAAAATGGGCAGACTAGTGTGGATTTGGACGGGGGAGACTACCTCGACTTGTTTTTCTTCCTACGGTGTGAAGAAAATAAATGAAAGGGAAACACCCTCTGATAGAAAATGATCTGGTAAGTTGTAAGATGGTGTAGTTCGATTATGATTATGAGATCATCTTGTTTATACTCTGTTTTTGTGTTTTATGTTGAAAAGATAATCGTTGTGTGAGATCCGTGATATGAAGTTGTTTATTTGATGATTTCTAGTCTAAGATATGTTTAGAGTGTTTTGTTTTAGTTTTGTGTGTTTTTGATTCGTTTGGAATGCATGGAGTAGAGATTAGAACCCAAAAAAATTCCCAGAAATTTACCAGAATACAGAATTGTCGGCAGGGTTCGGTTCACCGACCAACCTACCAACAGAGAGCCATTTTTAGGCAAATTTTGCTATTCGGCAGGCATCGGTCCACCGACCATCCTGCCGAACAGTTGAGAAAAACACAAAGGGTTTAGTCCACCGACAACCGTATCGACAGAGACCACTTTCACGACCAATTTTGCTATTCGGTAGGGTTTTGTCCACCGACGAGCTGAGATCTTGCACAGTGATGAGGATTTTTGTGGATTCCTCGAGTGGATGGTGAAGGGCTTCGGCCACGGATCATCGCACCGTAGGACAAATATGGATGTGACTTAGAAATGAATTGGATTACTGATTGTATGATTATTGTGGTGTGCTAATGTAATGACCTAAACTCGTTATTAGGGTTTTTCCCTTTTTATTTATTATTTTATGTATTTATTTCGTATTTATTTCATGTGTTTAGTTGAATAATTAGTCTTAGGAGTTATTTATTATCTTGTATTTAATTGTGGGGTTATTTTGTTATTATAGATTAGTTGGGGGTT